>CABHPR010033654.1:0-14907 GCA_902168415.1 Peromyscus melanophrys
GGGGGGGGGGAGCTGTAGCCAGGAACTCAAGTGACTGCTCTTACTCTGGCTTTCTCCTCAAGGCAAAGCTGCCAGAGTCCAGGCTCGAGTCCTACCAGTTTAGCAGTGGGCATGGAAGGGCAGATCGTTTTGTGTCAGGACAAGCTTCAGAAAAAAATCCCAGAAAGATCCATTGGCCTGGCTAAGAGACCATCCTTCTCTGAGCCATCATTGGCTGGGCCAGAATCATGTGCCCCATCTGTGAGTAATGGATGGCTCAATACCCCCAGCCCCAGCCCAGCAATATATCTGCTACACATCTTCAGACATTTGCTCCCTTCCCCAGGGTAAGTTAGCTTTTTAGTCTGAATGGCAAAGCAGAGACATTTTACAAGTCAGTTCTGCCTTTGCTGATCACCTACTCTGTGGGAGGCACTGGCCTATTTATCTCTTTCCACATTCTGTGTATGTGCATGCACACCAACCCTCAGACACATGGGGAGCCCGCCAGATGCCAACCCTAATGAGGATCTGGCATAATCAATTATACACATTTCATAACAACGCTAATCCCTTCCTGATGGCTTCAACTAGTTGCTGAAGTCTGGAGGAGACAACCTTTGTGAGAAATGTGGATAAAATTATATGTCGTGGGTAATTTTACTTACTGAATATTTTCCTGCTTGTGAGTTGAGAAAAAAAAAAAAGAAGAAGAAGAAGAAAACACAAATGAATGTTTCGGGAAGTGCCAGCCGTGTAAGGCAGGGACTGATGGGAAGAGACCAGGAGCGGGTTTGTATTCACAAATGAGCAAAGCCCTACAGAGTGGAGCTCTGGGTTAGCTGAGGGCCAGCACCCCCCTCCCCAGCTGACATGGGTGTAAATCAGACGCATGCCATTGCCCACTCTTCAAGTCATTTTGTTGGGGGTTTGGATTGGATTTGTAAGTGTCTTTTCCTTTTCCAAAAACAGAGCTTAGAACAAGGGGGAAATTTAAGACGCCAGGATGTGTTGCTGAGTTGTGGCCTCCACTGGGGCCTGTTGGCCATCTTTAAGTATTTTCATGGGTGAATCTCATTATAGTCAAGCCATGCCACACATGTGTGTCTCCCTTGCCTCAGGAGGGACCCAGGCCCTGTTGCTCATTATCACTAATGAAAACAGCTTCTTTGTTGATTTCCCATGGTCAAAGAACTCCACTAGAATATGACAATGAAGTGCAAAGGGTAGAGGTTTGGACCTCAGTCCTGCATGGAATCTTTGCCTCCTTCCACTTTCCTTTTATCACCAGAGCACACTGAAAAGCTTCTGTACGATGCTGGATGGTTCTGTTCGTTCTCCTGGGTTCGAGTATAAGCCCAAGAGAACAGTTGGGTATAGTTATGTGTCAAGCATTCAGAACAGTGGCAGGCAGTCCAGAGACTCGATATTGGTTGAATGCGTGTATGTGGACTATGGTGTATAACAAGATTTCTGGTTTTGCCATTGGAGTTGCAGGCTGGGCGAGTTGAACGATGTGGTTGACAGAGTAGAGGAGTGAAACCAGCCCTGAAAGACTCACCCTTCTCCCCACTGCCCCCCTGCTCTTGCATCTACCCACCCAGGGCTTTGTTTATTTGGATAAACCTAAATATCTGTACTTAGTCTAGTATGGATTCCTCTCTCGAGTTTAATGTGCAAATTCTGTGTGATAAGTTGTCTGCCCTGGCTTTAGATAACCAGATTTTCTCCAACAAAAATCTGCCTCTGGGAATAACATAAAAGCCAAGCGCACTTCGGTAAGAGTTGTTGTCTCTTCTGTGAATTTGAAAACTCCCAGAGCAGAGCAGTGGCTTCTTTTGGCTGTATCCAATTACTATGATGAACCAAAAGCTACCATCGCTGTCTAAGGTGACTGTGATTCAGGAGATTGGTTCCTTCTTAAACCCTTCTCTAAACTAGTTTCTAGAATAGGAAATATGATTGACATCTTCTACTGAGGGTCACCCATGCTTCTGCCTCATCTCAAGATGTGATCTCAACCTGTGGTTCTGAAGGTGGCCTCAGTTTTCCTAAAATACAGCGTCACTTATGAACATGTCAGACTCCTATCAACAAGAAAAACTTGGGAAAATATCTGTTGCATAGCCAAGGGAGGCCAGGGAGGAGCAAGAAACATGGAGATCTTACTAAGTAGGTTTGTCAAATGTCCATTGAAGACTATCCATGTCCTAGACACTCTGCCAAGAAGAGTATCTAGGATATAGAGCAGTCAGTCTGATGGATTTGCCTGAGAATATTCTTTATTGGGAGGCCTATATTCATCCGGTCCAAGACTTCAAGACCTAGATGGTTTGTGCTTCTGTCTGCCCAGTCAGTGAACATGACTCACCTACCATCAATAGAAAGAGAAACCACTTAGCTGAACAGAGACCTGAAGGTTCTGCTTAGGCAGCAGCATCTACCCTGTTTTATAACTATGAGTTGACCTGGTTCTGTGCTTCCAGTTCAGCACTGGAAGCATTTATTTGGGATAATATCTACAGAAGAAAGCCTTCAATGAAGGGGTGGGGAGACAAGGTGGGTGAAGGGCTGGAGGGGAGAGGGTGGAGTTCCAAGAGCAAAGGGAAATTTTGTAAGAGACGTACAGGAACTGGCTTGGTGCATTGGGCAAGGCTGGCCCAGACTTCCCTTGAAAGCAATGGCAACACATGAAGAGTACATTACAGAGTACTCAAGGCCTCAACCCCTACAAGAAGCAATGTACTGGCACCATGACCCTTTTGTAGTAGACATTTTGGGCCTTGTGGGTATATCAGATTAAACAGACAGGGTTGAATTCTGTCATTGTCACTATAGTCAAAAGTAATTTGAATAAACTAGAAATACTAAAGGGAAAATAAAGTGAATTCCCAGAAAAATAACCACATCTATTATTAATGCCCAGTGGGTGAATTATTTAAGTGATTTACTGTTGCTCATATGGATGCAGATATTTACCCATGCAATGGTAATTAATAGCATTGTCCACAGACATTTACCTCTACAGATGTAAACAATGAGAATTTTCCAGAGCTTCTCATCAGTCACAGATCACCATCTCTTTCTTGATAAAGAAAATGAACTGAATGAACAAAGGCGCTATCACACACAATCATTATGTCCATTCTTGAGGGAACTGCCATTGTCCTCTCTGACGAGCTGAAGTTGATTCTGTGTCAGGATGAAGTTATCATGTGTCTTCCCAGGGATGCTACTATGTAGTGAAACATCCAACCAAGAGAAAACTTGGAGCTACCGATGGCTTGCTTCCTCTCCAAGCTTTTCAGGTTTAATTTAGAAGTCACAGGAGTTGGAAATTTGGAAAGAAAAACCTGACAATTCTATTTCACGTGGAGGGCACAAGACCATAAATTCTGCCAAACAGCCCAACCCTGCCAAGTGGCGAAGCATATGGACCTACAATAGTATGGATCGTAGTAGGGTACGCTCCCCACTGCACAGGACATGTGGAGCTTGTGGTAACAACGGTAATATTAGAGCCTGAGGGTTTTCCAAGTTTCTAAGGAGACCAAAGCCCTGGAGTCCGGGATGGTTAATGGAGAAGCAATGCAAAAGTGCAAGGATGTTGTAACAACATAGCTTAGAATTGGGGTGCTGGTTGCGCTGTGAAGATGGGAGGCAGTGATATAAAGAGGCTAGGGTGCGGGGTACATGGTGTGGAAATGATGTGAGCTCCATTTGGGCTTGATTTGGGCCAGTCTGGCTCAAGGTGGAATCGTTACTGTGGAGAGCTATGTCTGGCACCTAGCCGCTACTGAGCGAGCATCTGATGAAGCGGTAACACAAGCTAGATGCTGCCTCATTGGCTGCCTCAGCGACCCCTGCATCCCACTCTCTCTTTGCCGCGAGCTTCTCTCCAGAGCTCTTTTCTCTTGTGGTCCCCTCGCCTTCCCTTTGCTGTTTAGTTCTGTCTAGCCAATGTATGAGTTTCCTCAGGGAGTGTTTTGACCTCACTTGGGAACTCTTGGTGTCATTGTCACCTGCCCCAGACTTCCCACGCAAGCCTGATGGAGAAGGAATGTTGAAGGGTTTGGTCTGCCTCTCCATACTGAATGAACAGAGCTAAAAATACTCCGACACCACTGGACACTGAGTGTGAGCGGCTGCACTGCCTTTGCACAGAAACACGTGCTGAGCCTGAGAGACATTTCCACCTGCCGTGGATCAGAGCTCCACGAGATCAAGCAGCTGCATTATGTAAAAGATATTTTTTGTTTGTTTATTTCAAAACAGGGTCTCTCTATGTGGTCATGGCTGTCTTTGAACTCACTCTGTAGACCAGGCTGGCCTTGAACTCAGAGATCCACCTGCCTCTGTCTCCAGAGTGCTAGGATTAAAGGTGTGCGCCACTGCACGCCTTTTATGTAGCATGCCCAGCTAGCTACATTAAAGATGCTTTAAAGCAGGAAATTAGAATTATACTAAAATGGTGCACCCACACTAGAGAAAGAATGGGTCTCTTCGCTATAAATATGGATATACTGATTAATCTGCCCTGTAGTGTATCTTTTTGCTTCCTATATTAGTAAAAAGTTTTCCCTATAAACAGCCAATATCACAGATAGACAGACAGGTAGGCAGACAGAAACACAAGAGGAGATTTGTTATGAGAATTGGCTTACCTAACTGTGGAGGCTGAGAAGTCCCACGATAGCCGTCTGCAAGATGGAGGATCTGGGAAGCCGATGGTGGAACTCAGGTTTGTCCAAAGACCAGAGAACCAGGGAAGCTGGTAGCATCAGCTCAAGGCAGAAGGTCTGAGACATTTCAGGGCATTGATGTGAGTTCCGGAGTTTGAAAGGCCCAAAAATGTGGAGTTCCGGTGTCTGACATGAGGAAATGGATATCTTAGCCCAAGCAGAGACACAGAACTCGCCTGACTCCTTTTTGTTCCATCCAGGCCCTCGGCAGATTGGCTGTTGCCTACCTTTGCAGGGAGAAGGAAAGTCTCTCTTAACAAACCCAGTCAGTACTCGTATGTCACTATCTCCTAGAAACATCCTCACATACATACCCAGACTCGGTGCGGTACCAACTCTCCCGGTACTCCTTATGCCAGTCAAGATGAACACCAACCATTTCCTCATCACAAAAAGAAGCTTTTGAAACAGCAACGAGTGAGTGGCCAGCACTCAAAGGAGAGAAGATTTCCCAGGCTGATGGCAGCTGGGGCAGAATCGCAGCTGAGTTGTATTGTTGGATTTCTTCTCTAGTGGGACTGTGTGTCAGTCTCCATTTAGTCCTGATTTCTCCTCCATCCAAGTCTAAGGTCCTTGTCATCTACTGTACTGGCATGCCGTCTGCCTGGTGCTCACTGCTGTGCTTGGTTCCTGTGAGGAGGGTGGGGCCTGTGAACTAAGTGACTAACAGCTATCCAAGGAGGTTGAGCAGTGAGGCTGGCAGTAAAAAAAAAGGGGGAGGGGCAACATTCCTCTAGGCATGTGACCAGATTCTCCAACAGACAGTGAGGACACCCTAAGGTGCAGACTGTCATGTGACCTTCCAGAGGAAATGGCGCCACGAGTAGGTGTACTGAAGGTGCCATCCACATGAAGGGCCCAGCTTGGGATGGCAGGCTATTCTGTCTTGTAAGCAATGTCAAGATACACACATTCTAGATGTGGGCATTGGATGGGGAAAGAAAGGTAGCCAAGTGCAAGTTTTCCTGCTAAAACCCATGCCCTGGCTTGGTTAGATGAACTTGTGGATACAGATGGCACCAAGGGTTCTACCCACCTGGCTATGGCAGGGAATCCCTGCTCCTGCTGGGCAAGCTTGGGAGGAGAGGTGGGAATAGCTAAGCAGAGTCTGCGTAAGTATTTTAACAAGTCACAGCTGAAGACTTTCGTCCCCTCTCTCAGCGACACTCAAATTTTAGAGTCCCTTCATAATGCTCAGAGGACCTTGCTGAGATGCGGATTCTAACTTAGTGTTTCGGGGCTGGTCTTTGAAATGCTGTATTTCCAGTCAGCTCCAGGTGATGCTCAGGGACAGGCCACACATTTTAATAGCAAGCTGCCTCCAAGTACCCTTTCATGAGATGAGTGGATAGTAGCATCAGCTGGGCAGTGTTTCCCAGCTGCCAATACCCAGTCAGTCTGCATGCCCAGAGTTTCTGATTTAATTATTTAAAGGTTGGTATGTGCGTTGATATTTCTTTTTTAACTTCTAGATTATTCTAATTGTGTCTATAGGGTGAACAACATTGCACTCGGTGGCATTCTCAGTGTTAAACTTCAACTTCCAGGCTCTGCCATAGATAGACACTCATTCTGGGCCTCCCTGTTAGTCATTCTCTCTGCCTCTCCTAGCCGACTGCCCTTAGTGCAGTGGTTCTCAATCTGTGGGTTGCAACCCTTTGGGGATCCAACAACCCTTGCACAGGGGTTGTCTAATACCTTGAGAAACACAAATATTTACATTATGATTCATAACAGTAGCAAATCACAGTTATAAAGTAGCAATGAAAATAATTTTATGGTTGTGGGTCACCACAGCATGAGGAACTGTATTAAAGGGTCACAGCATGAGACAGGTTGAGAACCACTGCCTTGGTGCACTGAGGGAAAGACACACAGAAGGGTATGTCTCACTCTGCTCCTTCACCATGTACATATATCTTTTCTCTTCCTTGGCCTCAAGCCTTGCATCCCATCTCTTAGTGGGGAGGCCACTTATTGTAATATTTTACAGAGAGATATGATGAAAACCATCCACTCCCAACACCACATATTGTGACCCACTTCAATCGTTCTGTGTTAGTGAGTTTTTATTTCTGTGAAGAAACACCATGACCACGGCAACTCATAAATTTAATTGGGGTGGCTCTCTTACAGTTTCAGAGATTCAGTCCATTATCATGACAGGGAGCATGGTGGCATTCAGGCAGACATGGTGTTGAAATAGCTGAGGGTCCTACATTTTACAGGCAACAGGAAGTCGACTGAGACACTGGCAGCATCCTGAACATAGGAAACCTCAAAGCCTGTCCCCACAGTGACACATTTCCTCTAACGAGGCTATACTCATTCCACCAAAGCCACATCCTATGAGATTAGGAGAGCCAATTACATTCAAACTACCACACTCTCCAAGACATGGGGATCTGTTTCCCAGAAACTACCAAGAATTAACAGTCTTAAGAGAACGGGTTGGGTAGCATGAAGAGTAGAGTTTTCTGAGCCTGAAAGAGAGAGGTACCCCAATACTTGGGCTACTCTGGTCTCAAACCCATACCCTCCACTTCTGCGGGCCCTTCAGACTCTGGGGAGCAGGCCAGACATTGGCTGGCTTTCTGGATTAGGAACAGGTTGGCCTCTCCCCATTTGACTCTTGGAGAAATAGAAATAAGACCTGCCACTTCTTGGTGCCCAGAGAAGCTCACAGCCTCCAGGTCACAGAAATACTGCTTTTGTTCTTGGCTGGGGAGAACAAGGTGGTGTGGGGACTTGGTTTACTAAAACTTTACTGTCATCCACTGCACATTTCCTATTACTATTCTTCACTCATTTTGTTCAAAATCTTCCATCTCCCAGCCAGAACGTGAGGATTCAAATGCCTAGAAACTAAAAACAAATTTAAGTGAGTGAGAAAATGAATTCATGAATATATGTCATCAAATGGATGGCCACAATTTAAATATGTGTCCCTGCAAATGACCCAGTGAGTGACCATTCAACTGGACAGTGGAGATAAAATAGTAACTACAATGGCATGGCTTTTCCTCTCTCACAGCTTACAGTTCAAGTCAGTTAGGGAGAGCTACTTTGCATGCTTTAGGGGACCAAAGCCTTCTGTGGGATGGTCTTTCTGTATGCTGTGAATATGTGTTGCTCTCATTGGTTGATAAATAAAGCTGCTTTGGCCAATAGCCAGGCAGAATAAGGTCAGGTGGTACAATCAAACTGGAGATGAAGAGGGGCAGAGTCGGAGCAGACACCAGCCAGCCACCAAGGAAGCAAGATATGTAGAAAATGAGGTAACAAGCCATGAAGCACATGGCAAAGCATAGATTTAAAAAATGGGTTAATTTAAATGTAAGAGCTAACTAGTAATAAGCCTGAGCCATCGGCCAAACATTTATAATTAATATAAGCCTCTGAATGATTATTTGGAAACAGCTGTGGGATGGGGCGGGACAGAGAAAAGCCTCCATTTACAAAAGCCTGTGTCCCTGAAGGAAGTAATGTGTGGAATAGAGCTGACCAATAGGAAGAATGCACAGGCTGGTGCCCACTGAAAGAGTACTGGGCAATTCCACGTCTGGGTCTGTAATCTGGAGTGAGGACTGTAAGGGCAGATGGAGGAGGCAGAGGATAGCCCTTGTACCAATGTCCGTTATTCCAATATACCGGAAAGAGCATTGGAACCAGAATTGTAAGATTCATCCAAGTTTGGGTCCACTCATTCTTGATGCATGTCCTTGGGGTGACCAGTTTGCGGGGAGCGCTACAACAGATTTGCTTCTACATTATAGCAGAACAGTCCTCTTCTAGAGGCTCCCTGAGGAAAAAAATACTAAGAGTTAAATGTTTCTGAGTCTTGGAGTCTTTGAAAACATCATTAGTCTGTCTACATCCCACCCACAGAGAAATAACTCACAGCTTAAAGAGTGGCAGGGGGAATTGAAAATGGTGAAACAAAGAGCAAAATAATTGTTATAAATCTATTACTACATAGAAATGTCAGCAGTAATCCTCAACAGTTCTCCAGTCCTGAAAAGAAAACTCAGATACTCTAATAGAGAAGGACAGAAGACGAGGAGGATGGAAATGGGAGGAAGCAAAAATCAGGCAGAGAATTACATGGTTAAAATGCACTGCCTCTGTGTTGTAAGGAATTGCTTCATTTTTGCCCAGTTCCCAGTGCGCCCAGTTTCTAGCACATTCTGTTACCATGCCCATCCTACCTTTTCTTTTTTTTTTTTTTTTTGGTTTTTCGAGACAGGGTTTCTCTGTGTAGCTTTGCGCCTTTCCTAGAGCTCACTTGGTAGCCCAGGCTGGCCTCGAACTCACAAAGATCCGCCTGCCTCTGCCTCCCAAGTGCTGGGATTAAAGGCGTGCGCCACCAACACCCGGCTCCATCCCACCTTTTCTATTGTATACAGACTGCTTTTCCTTGAGGGGAGGTCTTACCTTGTCCTCCATCTCTGCTCCTCTGAAACCTCACTGTGACACCCCGAGAGTCCATCTTTCTTCGCTTACTGCATAGGCCGTTTACTTCAGAGACAGCCACCAGTCTGTAAAACATTGTTTCCCTGTCTCTTTGGATACTTCACCCCCATTTTACCTATCTTTGGCATATTTGGAACCCCAATTAGTTTTACATTGAGTTTCTTTAGTTTATCGTCATTGTATTTTTTGGCTATTTCCCAGCTCATCTTTGAATTCTCCTTTCTGGAAACTTCCATTCAATTCCATTATTGATTTTTAAATTTCAGCTATTTAGGGGCTTTTCCTAGTTTTTAAAACTGCATCCTATTATAGACACAATATTTTTTTTCTTATTTCTCTGTGAAAATTAATCAAAGCACTTTAAAGTGGACATTTTACTTTGCGTCTGGTTATTTCCTCTGTTTTATCATTGTTATTTTCCATCTATTCTTACTGCAGCCTTCATTTTAAAGGTTTAGAGATTGTTAATATTTCAGGGGCCAGTGAGATGGCTCAGTTGATCAAGGTGTTTGCTTGGTCAAGCCTGGTAACTTGAGTTCAATACCAAGAATCCATGTGGTGGAAGGAGAGAACCCACTCACACAAGTTGTACTCTGATCTCCACACTGAATCATGGCAGGTGGGTACACACATACTCAATGAATAAATATTTAAAAAATAAAATGATAATACATGAAGGTACAATAAAAACATTTGAAAGGAAATATTAATTCAAATGGTGGTAGGAAAACTGGATACCTACATGCTGAAGGAGGAAACTAGAGCCCTATCTGTCATTCTGCACACAGAGCAACTTCAAATAGATTCAAGACCTCATGGACCTGAAACTCTCAAACCGCTGGAGGAAAAATAAAGAAAACACTTCGAGATAGTTATAGGCAAGGACTTTCTGGATAGGACTCCAGACACTCAGAATAAGGGCAGTGGTTGACAAATGAGACCTCATGAAAAGAAAAAGATTCCTGACAGCAAAGGAAACAGTTAATTGAGTCAAGAGACAGCCTGCAAAATGGGAGGAAACCTTTGCCAACTATACTTCTTGTGGGAGCCCATTCTCGGGTTCCTCTACCCAGCAGGTCCACATAGAGGATGATTAGGACCACGGGCCTGAGTGCAGGTGTCTGAGATGGTCTGCACTTGGCTGTGCTGGGGAAGGAGGTCATTTGCTCCACCCCTTGGCGTCTCTATAAATACCCTGGGGCAGAGACAGTCGGGGCCGTTGGAATAGGTTCCAGGCCCTCTCGAGGCTATCCTTTATTTTCTATCTGTTTATCTCCGCAATGTTCTCCGCAATAAATCCTTCTATCTAACATTTCCTGCTGCTCACACTCAAGAAAACTCTGGGGAGCTGTGGGGTTGGTGGGTAAACGCCCCACAACTTCTGACGGAGGATTGATATCCCGACTATAGAAAGAACAAAAACAAGAAAACAACCTGATTCTAACACTGGGATAGTGAACTGAACAGACAGTTCTCAAATGTCTAATAAATATGTTTATTTAAATGTCCGCCATTCTTAGTCATCAGGGGAATGCAAATTAAAACTGCTTTGAGATTCCATTCCGTCCCAGCCAGAATGGCTGTCATCAAGAAAACCAGTGTCAATAAACGCTGGTGAGGATGTGTAGACAGAGGAATCTTCTTCTGTTGGTAGGACTGCAAACTGGTGCCATCACTAGAGAACTCAGGGTGAGGACCCTCAAAAACTGGAAATAGATTGGCCTTATGGCCAGTTCTACCACTCCTGGGCATACACCTAAAGCCTCTATATCCTGCCACAGAGATTTATTATTTCTCTGTCCACAATAGGAAGGAAATAGAATCAGCCTAGGTTTCTAAGAATTGGTGAATAGAATAAAGAAAATGTGGACGTATATACAATAAAATTTCATTCGCCTGTAAAGAAAATGAAATTATGAAACTTTTAGGAACATGGATAGAACTGGAAAATATACTAAGTGAGGTGACTCGGGCTCAGAAAGACGAATACCACAAATTTTCTCTCGTATGTGAACCCTAGCCTTGTGTATATTTATGGAGGAGTGTGCGGGTAGAGTTCAAGAAACTGGAAAGGGGCCATGAGGGGGAAGGAGGTGTCGAGGAAAACGGTGGCAAAGGTCAAAGAACACGTGATATGAGAGGGGAAAACTGGACAGGAACCCACACTGACAGGCAGTGGAGATGGGAGAGCAGGAGGCAGGAAGGGTCAGTCACAAGTATGTGTGAGAATGTCATAGGGAAATCTGTTACATTGTAAGCGCATAAAAGCAAAAGTAACAACAGCTAAGAATTTACTTATACACTTTAACAGTTAAGATTTAACTTGTCCTTTGTCATTTTCAATTCTTCCTATCCCTGTCAGTCTTTTATGATAGGATTAACTTCATTGTTTTTAGGAACTCAATTTTGATTCATTGTTTACTCCTCTGGACTATACCCTCAGATAACTTTTTCAGGATGTAACAAAAAAGTTCCACAATCCACAAGGAATACAGTCAATGATTCCCCATGGATGCCTGATTACTGAATTCCATATATACTGTCTTTTTCCTATACAATCCGCATATGATACATTTTAATTTACAAATACCAAGAAATTAATAACAACAAAATAGAAAAACTATAATACACTATAATAAAGTTATCTCCCCACCCCCTGCCTCATTACTTACACAGAAACACTATGGCCCTATGATAGTTGATTGGATAACCAATACGGTTCCTGAGTGACAGGTGGACAGAGTGTGTGGTCAGCATGGATGTACTAGACAGCTGATTCACACTCTTCAGGAAGGATGAGACAACCCCAAATTTCACCCTTCTTCTCAAAACAGCGCACACCCCTAAATTTTTATTTCCGGAATTTTCTATTTGACAGCGTCAGATCCGTACCCTACTGTGTTGACTCACTATGGCAGCCATGGAGATGTGCCATTCAAAGCTCCCTTCCAGAGAGGCACAGCTGATTGACAGCCCCCAGCTGCCACTTGGGACGCACTACAGTCATGTGGAGACTATGTGCCTCCTGGGCTGTTGACAGCCAGTGCCTGTGTGTGCAGAGGTTCTGGGGCCGGGACTGGCCCTGCCCGCTGTAGAACTTCTGTAATAGGCATCCTTGCTGGGCAAAGTCCTGTCCACCCCGTCAAGATTGCCTCAGAACTGCACTGCAGGCTGGATTCTGTCCTCCCCGGCCTTCCTTCCCTCCTCTGGCTCTGTCTGACGGGTCTGCCTGTAGTGGTTAGCCATTCCAGCTTTGGTCTGGAAGTTCCAACCGCCATTGAGGCTTCAGTAACTGTCACATCTACAAGGTGGGGCCAAGGGAGGGCCCTGAAGACCCGAGATCCAGATGCATAGGCTCTCTTGTTTCCTGGACCCTGGACGCTAGAGGTAGACCGAGGAGAGTTCTCCAGAGAACACCGCCGGACAGCGCTGCGTCTTTCCCAGAACCCTGCAACCTACCTATCCCTTCATTTGTAAGTTACGCCACTAAATAAATCTCCCTTTTAACTACGTGGAGTGGCCTTAATAATTTCCCCAATATCTGCCTTCTGTTGTTCTGTCCTATTTCCCTTCATGGACATTTTCCCAGTTCATCTCTTGCATGTCAAATTCCAGCTTGGCACCTGCTTCTCAAAGGATCCAGGAAAAACAACCAACCAACCAACAAACACCCTTACTCATAAAGTAACAAAAGACATGCTTAGCTCCCAAATAACCTTTTCATCTAAGGGGACCAGGGCTCATCATGGGAGAAAAACATCTAAGACAAATGACAATCAAAAAATAAGAAAGAATAATCTGTTTGTTTTTTTTTTAATTCCAACTGAAGCAAAGAAGAACACTGTGCTCGCTTTAGCTGAAGACAATTGGGCGTATAGTTTCTGAGTGTCAGCCACGAGTAGTCGACCTAGTAACACCTCAAATGATACAGGACAAACACAAGACAGTGTCCTTGTTCTCCTGGAATTTAGAAGTCTCTACCCATATCCTCCAAATGACTTATTTCTAGAATTTTCCACGCAATATTTTCAAGCCATGGTTGACTGTGGGTCACTGAAGCCATGCAAAGTGACACTCCAGGTAGAGGAGCAGGTACCGTATGTACATCAGAAGTACTAGTCAGGGATCCATGGAGAAATTCACCTCCGTAGCCTTTGCAGATGAAAAGCCGTGAGGGCAGTATTCTCGCTTTATAGATTTTTTCCCCTTCAAACTCTTGTAATCACAGCACTGTTATTTTTCTGGCGTGTATAGCTGTGGAAAGAAGTTGAACTCTTGTCTGATTTTGCTCATTTGTGGTCTGTTTTTCTGGCTAGATTCATGCTGATTGACTCACTTATCCTTGTAATTCAAAGTGTTCCTAGATTTTTTTAAAGAGTAATTCTTGGCTAAGATAAGGTTTTTTGTTTTTAAGTGCAAATTCAAGGCTTTTCCCCTCCCTGCTTTCAAAAACACTGTTTATTCTCCGAGCTGTGGAATATCACTTTTTCTCTAAGTGCTCTAATTTTGTTTTTGTTTTCCAGGAAATCCGTGGCTCACAGTTAGTGATCTCTATTCCCTGAGTTCTGCCTTCTTGTTCACCGTTTTTTCCTCTCACTTACAAATGGCTTTCTCCCTCTTTTTTCTGCTCTGAAAGAATTTCTAGGCCTGTCCTATACATTATTGGCTTGAACGCTGCTGTTTATGCATCTAATACAGATTTATTTATTTATTTATCTTTTTGAGACAAGGTGTAACTCTGGCTGTCCTGGAACTCTCTATGTAGATCAGGCTAGCCTCAAAATCACAAAGACCCACCTGTCTCTGCTGGACTTAAAGGCGTGTACTCCTACATCTGGCTCTGATGCAGATTTTACTTGTGGAGTTAGAAGCATCATTTTCTTCCTGGCTCCTTTGTTCCTGGTTCTCATTTCTTCTCTGTGCGTCCACTTTTTGTTGCGTCCTGTGACATGGTGGCTGCACTGTTAGCCATTCACTTTCAGAATGTTCTCCTTTGTGGCTTTCTACTCCAGTTCCGCTAAGACCATGTTGCACTCAGAGTGTTAACAACTTAATGTTTGTTCTTTTATTTATTTATTTATTTATTTATTTATTTATTTATTTATTTATTTATTTTGGTTTTTCGAGACAGGGTTTCTCTGTGTAGCTTTGCGCCTTTCCTAGGACTCACTTGGTAGCCCAGGCTGGCCTCGAACTCACAGAGATCCGCCTGCCTCTGCCTCCCAAGTGCTGGGATTAAAGGCGTGCGCCACCACCACCCGGCTAATGTTTGTTCTTACAGTGAGTCATCTCGATTGCTAGTGCCTGTAAGTCATCAGTTCTAAAGATATGAGAATCATCTGGGATGTATGAGATTGACTTCTGGACCCATCCTATGACCAATCAAGCATAGCATGAGTTCTGGAGCTCAAGCGGGTCCATAGGGATACAGATTCCATCAGCTTAGGTCTGTAACCAGAAAATGGATGTGTACAGCACAATTCCTGGTCACATATAGGCATGTATTACATTAGTTCTACTGGAAGCAGGTAAATTATTTGCCTTATTTCTAAGGCATTAATCTCTGAAATGCTGAAACAATTAAATATATTAAAATCTTGATATCAAATATGCAACCAGAGCCTTTGGCTTTTTTTCCCCCCTGTCTGCAGCACTTTAGTCAACACCAACAATGCTGTACCACTGTCTACCCAATGGAGGCAGGACTTGAATG
>CABHPR010033769.1:0-14184 GCA_902168415.1 Peromyscus melanophrys
CAGCAATACACACATATCTCCATACCATGAACCTATTTTTTTCTTAGTTTTCCAGATTATCTTGCTTTTTACTCCATCAGTCCCCTCCTCTTCTCATCTTGGCCAAATGAAGAATCATTTTCCTTAACCATTGGTTCCTTTCACTGGAATGCAATGAAATTCTGTGCCGAAAGGTCTTTATGACCTAACTCAAGTAGAAAATGCCATTGATCCTTATTGTTTATTAGCTGAAATGGATCCCGAGTGCCTGGGACATTTGTCCTGATTCTTTATAGGAGGTGAGGAACTCTAGCTCTCTGCCAAATAAGTCAAACAAATTAGATGCCGATTGGACCAGAGGGTTACTAAAACTCTAGAATCAAACTTCACAAATTCATGGTTATCAACACACAAAAAGCATGTAAACATTCATGCAACCTGTCTTTCATCCTTCATTCAAAATAAGTTATAGTTAGATCACTGGTCTCTAAGTAAAAACATCCTCTAGCTTCGACTTGAGGTGGATTGAAATATAGGAGCAATTGTATGTAAGATGCAGCTGTCAATTCATGTCCTGTGCTTATTAATAAACATTTTTGATAATCTAAAGTAGTCACTTTGTCTATAACCTGGATTGGCCCTATTCTTGCTTACCATTTGAAAACAGTCAAATAATTTAATTAATTAGATTTACATATAAGCCACACTCAAAATTTATTTATTATAGGTTTACTATATGACAAAAACGTTCAGAGAGTATTAAGTGTATTAAGTTACCCCAGGAATTGCAGAAATAGTGTTATTTCAGGTTTTCCTTGTAGCTGGCAGGCTGTGCTGTAGTCATTGGTTCACCTTGTAGCCAGGTAGGGAAATTCTCTTAAAATTCTAGTTAAATTCTTAAAAATACCAGTTTTTCATTAGCATAACATCCTCTATATCTAAATATATCATTTCAAATAAATAGTATCTAAATATCTGATGCACGTATCTAATTTGTAGCCTATAGAAAATCAATGTGCTTTATGTTTCTTTACAAAGAATTCTAGATATAATATTGTAGCTTTTATCAGCTGACTACAAATCGTTTCTATATTTTTTTAAGTTGCAAATGGTAGCTCTTCAATAGCCAATATTTATTATTGATCATATTTGTCACAAATTTCTGTAGATGGTGTTTTGAAAACTTTCTTTTCATAGGAAATTCAGAACAGTAATCGGTTTATGTAGACGTGCATATATAGACACCGTTTGCCAAGGCAAAAACCAATCTGTTACAGATTTTTATGAAAATTAAAAGGTACCCAGGTAGTGCCCTTGGCAGTTGGTCCAGCCAGAGCCATTAGGTCTGGGGTCAGCTGGATTTGCTTCCAATTCCTCCTCCATCAGTTGACTGATGTCTTTGAAAGGTCCCGGTCTACTATAGCTTTATTTTATTTTTGGTTTGTTTTGTTTCCTTCTCTATCTGCCCTTTGAAAATTGGTTCCATGGTGAAAGGCAGAAGACATGCTGAGTGTGTCCGGCATGCACCAGGCAACCTGCTGCGTGTGTGTGTGGTGACTTGTCTGTCGTCCTGGACCCCTTACCAGCCCTGGCCTCCCTTGACACAATACAGTTAGGGACTTTAATTTAAACCCTTGTTATATGTGATTGTTGCCCTCTGCATGCACACCTCTGCCACCTTCTAATAAAGGCCCCTATAACCCCTTGAGGGGAAGTTAATTGGCAATATACTTGCTTTTGAAAAAAGCTATTAATACACTCTTAAGTAGTACATTTTTCAGTCTTACAAAAATTTAGTCAAAACAGCAGCATGTCTGGGCAGTGGTGGCGCACGCCTTTAATCTTAGCACTTGGGAGGCAGAAGCAGGCATGTCTTTGTGAGTCCCAGGCCAGCCTGGTCTCCAGAGAGTGTTCCCGGACAGCCAGAGCTACATGGGGAGACCATGCCTCAAAAAATAAAATAAAACTCAACAAAAACAAAACAAAACAAAAAAAAAAGAGCAGCATGAAAATGTTATTACATAACATCATTTATTAAAAAGCCATGAGTGAGTAGTAGTTATTTGGTTCCTCTATTAAGCCAAATTGGTAAGACATTTTCATGTCTTGGAAATCTGAAGGACAATTACATTATCCACATCTTTTTTTTTTTAACAGTGTTAAAGTGCTAAAAAGAAATAGTTGGGGTTTGAATCTGTTGCTATTGCATATTCAGAAATTGATGTTCTAATGAATAGTTACCATCTGATTTCAATTTGAGACTATAACCCATTTTAATTCTGTTCTCAATAGCAAGTGATGATTCATTTCATCATCTAAAGGTGAGTAGTTTGCATTACTGATTTGTACCAGGTCTTGTCACTTTCCTTTTATCGCACAGTTTAAAATTTTCTGTGAACTCTGTAGCCCCTTTCCAAATAATGTGCCATGTTTTTCACGTTGAAAATGTTTGATTTTTTTTAAATTCGTAACTGTTTCTGCATTTCAGTAGTTGTACTGCTAACTTTGATCTTCATAAAGAACATGGAAGAAGCCATTTTGAGTGTATTTTAGGAAATAGGCAAGTAGAACTAACAATGTAGATGTCATTGATACTCTTAATTCATCCCTGAAAAGCGATTGGAAAGGAAAAGCAAATTCTACCAAAATTAAAAGGTTGAAAATCAAGGGTATCCAAAAGACCTGATTTCTTATATTGTTGAAGCAATCAACTTTCAGATGAGTACTTTATACTGTTGGGTCCATGAATTGTGTAGTGTCTACTTACCACTGTAGTGTTGGTACACTAATGATTGCAAAGAAAGGAAGAATTAGTGAAGAAAGCCAGGGCAATCAGCCTTGTTCCCACTCTCCGGTAGCACGAACTATTGTACAGTCCCGCCCTTCCATTTGGTGCTTGTGTGATGATGTAACGTTTGTGTATGTTACTAGTGCCTTATTTCTTTCACGTGACTTTATTTCTTATCAAAAGAGCCATACATTTTGTTAGTGTTCTTTGATCCCTCTTTTTAAAGCATGCTAATCAGTTGTCTTTATAGATGTACCTAGCCTGCATTTGCTACTGAATCTACTATATTGTCTCTAGAATAATAAATTAGCTGTATTTTTCTCAAGTACGTTGCTTGTTTTTAAACTAAAGCAAGTAAATGAATATTAAATACCAGAAATTGAGGCTAATAGAATTAATTTTTATTTTTTAAACCACACACACACAAAAAGAAGGTCGAATAAATTGGAAACAGTGTAATAAACTTGTTGGCAACTCCAATTAGGGTAAAACCACCAAACTTTACAAACAGCATTAAAAATAAACATAACTGTGATATTTTAGAAATGTGACCATTTCTCTACAACTTGTCTTTGAGAATATTTTATCATTAAGTTTCTTATAGATGTAAAACAAACAAACAAACAAAAAAACAACCCAGTAGTTGTCACAATTTACACATTATTCACTCACAGTGGGCTGTAGCAACTCAAGCCATGCTGTATATTATTTGCTCTTCAAGGTCTGTGCCTTTTATTTTGTACTATACAAAATACTGTTTTTGTTTATATATACATATGTATGCACATTATATCACATATATATTTCCAATTCACTTGTGACTGATAAAAGCAACGCAAGTATCAGGTCACACAAATTGTAGGGACAATTCCTTGAGAAGATGAATAGATACCTTGTGGAATCTCGTTGCAGGCTCTCTGTAATGTCCCTATATCCTTTTGTTGTTTTTTTTAATGATCAATATTTTGGGTTGATTATTTTAAATTGGGAGAGTAATATTAATTATGATATCAGATCATATGGAAGAATATAAAGACATTATCTGGATGAAACTAATGGACGTCAAGTGGTTCCAATTGTCACTGTGTGTACAGTGTAGATTACTGTGGAGTGCTGTTTACCACACCATGTGTGCAGAATATCACCGCAGCGTCATCTAGCAATGCCTAATAAAGGTTTTTAAAAGAGAAGACTCATGTCTTTTTTTCCAGTAGATTTTGATTCTAAATAAATTAAGGCAAAATCAACACTCACATATTATTAATTAATTTGGAATTATTGGAGTATTGATTATTCTCCTAACTGAGGGAGTGGACAAAGGAGGGAATATAGAAATCGTTGCATCAAATATTTATGCCTATTCTATACCCTAGCAGATTTTTCCTAGTCCTGTTGCCTGAAAAGGACTTTTATTGACCAAAGAACATGAAGATGATTTCTATGAACACAAAGTGGATAAATACATGACACATTTATGCAATGAAATACTACAGAACAATCAAATGAAAAATAAATGACTGAGACCTCCATTCCAAAAGAGCTGAATTTCACAGATACTGTGTTGTATGAATTAAGCCAGACACCATTAAAAGTATAGCATACAATAACACTGATCAAAAATAGACAAAACTAATCACTGGTCAGAAAGTGGTTGTTTGGGGGTTGGGGATTGTTGACTAGGGAGGAGAATGAAGAACATTTCTAGAGTAGGACAGTTTGTCTCCAGGATGCATACATGTGTTAACTGTTGTGCGTTAAAATCTGGACACTTTGGACTAGAGAGATGGCTCAGAGGTTAAGAGCACTGACTGCTCCTCCAAAGGTCCTGAGTTCAATTCCCAGCAACCACATGGTGGCTCACAACCATCTGTAATGAGATCTGGTGCCCTCTTCTGGCGTGCAGGTAGAACACTGCATACATAATAAATAAAAATAAATATAAAACTATGGACACTTTAAACATATTTTGAATATATATCATACCATCATTTGAAAGAACAATGGAGGGGAAAAAAGATAATCTGGAAAATTCCAGAAGAAAAAAATGTCATCCATAATCTCAGATATGGATAAAGGTGACTAAGATATAGCACCTGCCAAATTGTAAACTTTATCATCTTTTTTCATTTTTATTAGATTGTCTCCCCTGGATTGTTAAAACAATACTTGGCTTTTCCACTAGCATGTGCTTTAGCTATCTGTACACCACTGCTATCAGCTGAATAGGCGGGCTTATTCTGGAACACAAATCCGGTCATACATCCTTAGTAATGGATTTTGGGGTCAGGCTGAAAACAACCATGTGGCATGTGCCCCCTCATGCATCCAGATGGCATCATTTAAAGTTGATGTCAAGTTATAGTTCTGGCACCCATTTACAAGAGTATTCTTTCTGCTTACTCCTCATTGAAACATCTTTACAATATTTGCTATTTAACCAGTGGAAAAAAATGGGATCTGACAGCCAAGCCAAGTACACTGCAGAGTTTCAATTGCATTTAATTCCTCTCATTCTAGTAAGCACTCATCTCCAAGCATCATGCTGTAAATTTAAATGCAAAAAAAAAATGCTACTCCTTATAGTTACAGATGCCAACAACACCCACATGCATAATACAGTAGAAATGTATTTCATGTACACAACATGCCACAAATGTTTGTAACATATGCTCCACGCTAAACAAGCACTTGGAATTGTAAACTTCTATTTCTTCTAGAATTCTAGTTCAAGTGCCTCTCTCCCAGTGTTGAGAAGATAGAATATGTCCTGGAATGTAATCACAGTAGGGTACCTCATTATGGACATTCCCATTTGTTCTTACCTAATAATCTCCATATTTATATTTCAACCAGTGATTTTTTTTAGGAGTTTCTTGTTGAAAAGTTAATGATTATATCCTTTAGAAATTAACCATGCTGCAGGTTTTAACCCTCAGGTCACAGTTGAGGTAGCTTTATGAAGACGATACATGCACAGCTCAGTGGTTAGCTCAGTTCCCAACTGAGACACTTTCAGCTGTATAGTTTGGGGCATGTTGTTTAACTTTGCTGTGACTAGGTTTTTCCTTTTATATGGAGATAGCATGCTTCTGAAGACACTTTTGAGGATTGACTGGGTCTAAGGTATGTTTAAGTGCTTATCCTATTTTGTTCTTCATAATAAGCTTTCAGGAAATATTAGCTCATACTTTAGTTAATGACTGTTTCATTTGGAACATGGCCAATACAAGATGAATCATTGATGACAGGCATGAACACTAGAGAAAGCTAGTATACTTTGGTTGTGACACATTGAGTCTAGGATGTAGTCTGAAGTGTCCCAAAAAGAAAATTATTTCAATGGCTAATGTCTAACATCTACGTTTCTGGACTTCCTTATCGTTTAAATGTATAATTTTGTTCAAGGTGTCTATTATTTTGTTTTAGTCAATACATACTGTTTTGTTGCTTGAATGATTCAGTTTCACTCACCTAACTATGTAGCTCCTGTAGAAGGTACCATTATTTCTCATACTCCACCATACCAGTAAAAACAAGGACTACAGAGATGGGTTCTAGAGTTAATCCAAATCAGTCTCCTTCCCCAGCAGTCTTTGAACTTGGTTCTACTGGAAGCATTTCCCTTCTACTTTTAAGGGTGTGACTGAGTTTCCAGATACCATTTGTCTACAATCAAGAAGAGATAACCATGTGGCTGGAGTGATGCTCCTACCAGCCAGTGATGGCCAACAAACACAAGCGACTAGCAGAAATCCTGTCCTAGAGCTCCCAGAAAGAGCATAGGCCAGCCAATACTTTGACTTCCAGAACTCTAAAACAGCAAGATTCCGCCTGTCTGACCCACTCAGTTTAGAACAAAGCTGCCAACAGAAGCTAAGAACTGAACAATCTTTTCAATATCTTCAGTAATGTGTGTTATCCTTAAAGACCTCAATGTTTTGCTGTTTGTCCAAAGTATTTGCTTATATGACCTAAACCTTGGCTCTGTTTCCCACAATCTACACAGAAAACTTCTTTGATTTCCTACCAATGTGGTGGCTTGAGTTCTAAGAACAAATATCCCAACTGGCCTGGAAGCAGAGGTCTACCATTTTCTTTAAAGCCTGTCCAACAAACTGATACATCACAGATGAATTCACAAGGACATCATGAAGCTTGCTTCAGTCTCCTGGCTGGAGAGATTGACTTGGAGGCATAATTGTCATTTGTTCATTCATCCCATATCTTTGGAGTCCCTGCTGTGTGCCAGACTAGTCTAAGTCTTGGTGATATATCAGGGAACAAGACAAAAATTCCTGCCTTCATGATATTTGTGCTTTTCACGAATGGAAAAAGTAGACAAGTAAGTTACATATGTAAATTATAGAGAGGAAAAATAAACCTCTGAAGAGAAATGGGTATGACTCAGAAACTAATGTGTGAGCAAAGCATGAGAGAGATAAAGGAACTGTGTTGATGCCACAAGAAGAGTACATAAGACAAAGGAGACATTGGCACGAAGGCTCCAGACAAGACTCTACAATAGTTAGAGTAGACGGAGTGGAAGGAAAGATGGGCAGAGAGGAGGAAGGGGTCTTGTGACAGGAGCAAGTGAGGCACTGTACCAATTGCAGTCAGAGCGAGATGAGAAGTCCACTGGAGGTTAGGCAGAGGGGCCATGTGATCAACTCTATGTCACATCCCCATCTCTTGCTGCCACAGACTAATAGCAAGAAGAACCAGAGAAGCAGCAGAGCAGCATGGAGGGAACAAGAATAGTGAAGCCAGGATCTAAGGATGGCTTGGAGCATGGCAGTGACAGCAGGTGAAATGAGAACTGGTTGGATTTGAATATAAAATTAACAGGATTTGCAAGTGTGATGGAGAAGCAAGCGGTGTAAAGTAAACAATCCACATTCAGCCTGGATGTTCTTATAGCAGGAAGACCCTGTATCGGTGCAATCAAGAATCTCAGGTCTTACACTCCTATGCCTGGGCTATCTGATCAGCCTAGAGCACATTTCACAATCTCAGGCCCGAACCTGCTGACTCGGGAGCCTACTGTACATGTACAGTAATTGTGTAGCTATTGTAAATTGAGAATACCTAGTCCATTAGCTGTAGCTCCGACTGTAGGTCTGGGTAGACTATTGTGTCTGCTCAGCTTGCTCCTGGGTGTGCACTCTCTGGAAGTAGGATGTGCTTGGATATCTGACATCATTATTTAGCAGGAATCATTTTAGTGGGAGAAACAAGAAATGTGATTTTTCTTAAAATTCAGGAAAGTAGCTGAGAAAGAAATCAGGGAAACAATAGCCACAAATAATATAAAATACCTTGGGGTAACTCTAACTAAACAAGTGAAAGACCTATATGGACAAGAACTTCAAGTCTTTGAAAAAAGAAATTAGAGAAGATATCAGGAGATGGAAAGATCTCCCATGCTCATGAATCCATAGGATTAACATAGTAAAAGTGGCCATATTGCCAAAAGCAATCTATAGATTCAATGCAATCCCCATCAAAATTTCAACACAATTCTTTACAGACCTAGAAAGAATAATACTCAACTACATATGGAAAAAAAAATTTCAGAATAGCTAAAACAATCCTGTACAATAAAAGAATTTCCAGAGGTATCACCATCCCTGATTTCAAGCTCTACTACAGAGCTATAGTAATAAAAACAGCATGGTATTGGCATAAAAATAGACATGTAGATCAATGGAATAGAATCGAAGACCCTGATGTAAATCCACATACCCATTAACACCTGATTTTTGACAAGCCAAAATTATACAATGGAAAAAAGAAAGCATCTTCAACAAATGGTGCTGGCATAACTAGATGTTGGCATGTAGAAGAATGCAAATAGATCCATTTCACCCTGCATAAAACTCAAGTCCAAGTGTATCAAAGACCTCAACATAAATCAATCAACTTTCTCAGAAAATTGGGAATCAATCTACCTCAAGACCCAGCTATACCACACTTGGACATATACCCAAAGGACGTTCAATCATACCACAAGGACACTTGCTCAACTATGTTCATAACAGCATTATTTGTAATAACCAGAACCTGGAAACAACCTAGATGCCCCTCAACTGAAGAATGGATAAAGAAAATGTGGTACATTTATACAATGGAGTATTACTCAGCTGTTAAATACAATAACATCATGAAATTTTCAGGCAAATAGATGGAACTAGAAAAAAATCATCCTGAGTGAGGTAACCCAGACCCTGAAAGACAAACAAGGTATGTAATCACTCATAAGTGGATATTAGCTGTAAAGTAAAGGATAACCATACTATAATCCACAGCCCCAGAAAGACTAACAAGGAGGGCCCAAATGGAGATGGGGATGCATGGATTTCCCTGGGAAGGGGAAACAGAAGACAACTCTTGGGTAGACTAGGGGCTTGCAGGGATGGAAACATGAGTGTGGGTGGAAGGGGAAAGTAATGAAAGATATCTTGATGGGGGGGGGGGCATTTTGAGGTCAGGCAGAAACCTGGTACAAGGGAAACTCCCACAAATCTACAAGAATGACCCCAGATAAGACTCTTAGCAATAGTGGATAGGTAATCTGAACTGGCCATCTCCTGTAATCAGATTGGTGACTACCCCAATTGTCATCAGAGAGCCTTCATTCAGTGACTGATGGAAACAGATGCAGAGATCCACAGCCAAGCACTTGCCTGAGCTTGGGGAATCCTGTTGAAGAGAGGGAGGAGGGATTGTACAAGCCAGGAGGGTCAAGGTCATCACAAGGGAACCCATAGAAACAACTAGCTTGGGATCATAGGAGCTTACAGACTCTGGACCAACAGCTAGGGAGCCTGCATGGGACTGACCTAGGCCCTCTACATACTGTGTGAGAGTTGTGTAGCTTGATCTACTCGTGGGACTCCTAGCAGTGGAAACAGGGCCTGTCCCTGATGCTTTGACTGGCTTTCAGGAACCTATTCCTCATTCTGGGTTGCCTTGCCCAGCCTTAATACAAGGGGAGGGGCTTAGTCCTACCTCAACTTGATACATGGCATGCTTTGTTGACACCAATAGGAGGCCCACCCCTTAATGGACAGAAACAGAGAAGGAGTGGATTGGGGAGGGGGAGGAGGGAGGGAAGGGGGAGGGAATGGGAGAGGAGGGAGGGGAAAGGGCGGTCGGGATAGAAAATAAATTTTATTAATAAAAATTCAGAAAAGTAAGAGTAAAAAGAAGGAAAGGGGGAAATCTATTCCTACACATATATAGGGTGAAGAAGTGGAGGCAGAGCTCAGTCTCTTTGGCCATTGGCTGGCCACATTCACAATTTAAAAGGTTGGACTTTTTTTTGTCCGAGGCACAGAAAAATGTTTCACTGCTTATTTTGTCTTTCAACAAAGATATTTTGATGGCCATTTGGCATCTTTTTTTTTTTTTGGTATTGAAAGGATACCTAAATACTTTCTTCTCAGAAGGATCCTATATGCCCAAGATGGACATCTGGGATTGCATCTTAAATGGCCATCTTTTACAAAGCTAGTCTTGAACTATCACTTTGCCCTGTCTATCATGTGCAGATGCCCAGTTCTCCTTCAGAGCAATGCAACCAGTGATGGATATGACCTCTGCCTTTCTCTTCCTTCCCCCAGGCCTGTGATAGGGGCTGGGCCATAGGAGCTATATCCGCTGTGTCTTTGGTGATTGACAGACAGTCCTTTACAGTGCTGTTCCCAGGAGGATGCTACACAGACTACAGTCTGGTGTTATTACTTGGGAGGGGCACAGTCCTCTGCAGGGCAGGCTCAGAAATGGAGATTTGCATTTAGGATGGTTATTGCTATGAGCTATCACCATCCACATCTGTGAGAGAATAGAGGAAGCAGGATTGGAGAAGGAAAGAAAGGCCCCAATGAAGTCTCTCTGTGAGTCCACCAGAAAGAGGCCACGAGGCTGGAGAAGCCCCGCCGAGTGGTCCATATTACCCAAGAGGAACTCCAGGCTCTACTAACTAGACCCTCAGTGTGAGCCGCTCCTGGGAAGGTAGTGCAGCATTTAGAATAGGTGGCTGTCTTCAGTGGAGGTCGCTAGAGGGGCTCAGCTAAGAGCTGTTAATCGTCAGCACTCTCAGTTAGCTGGGCAATGCAGAAATCCCTCCTGACATGGGATACGCAGGATGAGCAGGATTGATGAAATAGGCCAAATGGAGGTAAAGCTGGGGTAGGATGGAACTTGCATTATACATTTTTATTAAGTTCCTGGGACATAGGATGTTCTCATCTAATAGTGAACAGAATTCTTTCTACCATATCTTGTAATCACCCATGAAATTTCTTTTTACATTTATTTATTCATTTTTATTTATGTTCTGGAATTATTCTTGCTGCATTATTCATTAACATGTAGGAACACTGAATAACTTGCCCATCATGCAGTTTGGAAAAGGTAAAGCCGAGAGCCGATTGATCCTGGCCTTCTGGAGCAAGGAACCTACATTAGTTACTTGCCTCGTTGCTATAATCAAACACCTACCTGACTTAAAGAAGGAAAGGTTTGAGAACCACTGCTTTAGATGATCCCTCACAAACATGGTCAGAGGCTGGTTTCCTAGGCAATGGTTGAGCCTGACAAGTTGATGTTATTAACCATCACAGTACCCAAAGTCCTAAAGTCTGAGTTACAGAATAAGAACAGAATTGTTCCCATCAGATGTCAGAATGTGTCTGAAAGCATTTTATAGTGCTAGGTGTATACTATCTGAAGTTCATTCATTGAAAATTTATTCAAGTGAACTTATTTATTCAGTTCACTGTTTTTTATTGAGCTGATGTCTTCTCATTTAAAAGATCCAGATTCTAACCTCTCTAGTGGAGAGGCCAGTAGGCAATGGTTGGGAAAATAAATGCCCATTTTGCTTTTGAATATCAGGTTAGACAGACGCTCAGCTTGCCAGACTTTGGTCTAAGACAAAGACACATGAACAACCTTTAAGCCAGTAGTTCTCAAGCTTTCTAATGCTGCAACCCTTTAATACAGTTCCTCATGTGATGGTGACCCCCAGCCATAAAGTTATTTCCACTGCTAATTCATAACTGTAATTTTTCTACTCTTATGAATCATAATGTAAATATTTTTGGAGATAGAGGGTTGCCAAAGGAGACTCAACCCACAGGTTGAGAACCACTGCTCTAACGTGCCTTTTAGCTCTTTAATCTGGACTGATGCAACCTAAGATTGGCTTAGTTCATGCCATTCAGCTCCAGCATTTCTCCATCCCTGACACGCCCCATCAAGTCACCGTACCCTGGCATGGTATAGTTCTCTATCCCCTATTCCTTCTCTGTCCTCCTCAGATCCAGGATCTTGCCTGAACCTACACAGGGCTCATCACCATAACTCCTTGTGAAACACTTTGCATAAGTTACTACTGAGCAAGACCCTTGTGTCCATATCACAGGAATGCCAAAGCCATGTGTCACAAACTAGATGGCTTGAGAGAACAGATATTTATGCTCTCACAGACCTGAAGTCTGAAGTCAACATGTCCACAGGGTGGGCTCCTTGGAAGACTGGAGTCTGTCCCATGCCTCCCCTAGCTTCTGGTGGCTGCCAGCTTGCCTCCATATCACTTGGCTGGAAGTGACTTCACACCAGTCATTGGATTTATGGCTCAATCTCAGGGAAGGTGGTCTTATTATAGGCTAAATTCATATGTTGCCTCAGAGTTTAACTGCATAGGGAGGTAAGATATTTAAAAAGAGGGTTACTGGAAGAGACTTAGGCACAACAGAAAGAACACAGGCATTGTGCCTACCAAATGCTTGTTCCGCTTTCTAGCTTCAGATATAAGGACGAAGGTAGTAAACCTTTGTTTTAGAATCTTCATCTGTAATATCTGAGTAGATTTCCAGTAGAGAACAGTGAGTTCAAAATGTGGGTATGTGATTCCTCAGTGACTACAGCAGTGTCTGGTACACAGTAACCTACAGTTCATTTTTGAGAGAACTACAGAAGGCAGTTCCTATTTAAAATCCCCTTAGGAGACAGGCACAGCTTTCAGTCATTCCCATTCACATCAAAGGACCTAAGAAAGGCCAGAGCATAGCCTCAGAGAAACCCAGGTGTTCATGCAGAAAAATTCACTTAACATTCTCTCTTGCCCAGAATACCCAAATTTTAGGATGCTGAGGGATGTGACCCATTACAAAAGAGAAGCACTCTTCTGCTTCTAAAAATTGTGACAGCCTGTTGCAGTCTGAAGCCAGTTCCAGTTTACATTAAATTCTAGCCAACTGTGTGGAGCCTACTGCTACCTATATTGCATTGAACTTACAATAAATACTCTCCTGTTTGTGAAGGTGATTCTAACTTCTGTCAATGACTCTAGTTCCTGCAAAAGCAATATAGGGGTCTGGCTTGGCAGTTAAGATCACTGGCTGCAATTCCAGAAGACCCAGATTCCATTCCCTGCACCCACATAGTGTCTCACAACCATCTGTAACTCTAGGTAACCCAATGCCTTCTTTTAGTCTCCATAGGAACCAGGGATACATGTGATACACAATCATACATGCAGACAAATTACTCATAAACATTTTTCATTTTTGAGACTGTAATATAATCATATCATTTCTTCCTTCCCTTTCCTCTCTCCAAAACCTCCCATACACCCCTCCCACTCTCCTTCAAATTCATGACTTTTTTCCATTAATTATTGTTACATGCATAAATGTGTAAATATATATACATATATGTTCAGCTCAATATGTATTATGTTACCTGTCTGTATATATTTTCAGGGCTGACCATTTGGTGTTAGATAATCAACTGGGGTACTCTTCCCTGTGAAAACTGTTTCTCTAGATTTCAGCATTCCTTAGTTGCCTGTAGTTCTTTATGTAATATTGAGCCTCCCTGCACCCACATACACACACATTTTGGTATGAGTATTGCTGTTGTCCTTGTTCAGATCATGTTTAGGAAGTTGTGTTGGTGAGACTTTAGGGGTGTATCTTTTGACACAGTCTTACAGCAAACTCCCCCATCCTTTGGATTTTACTATCTTTCAGCCCCCTCTTCCATAATGGTTCCTGAGCCTTAAGAACTGAAATTAATTTGTGGATGCATTCTTGGGACTGAGCTCTACAATTCTGCATTTTGATTGGTTGCAGTTTTCTGCAATGGAAGACCCACATCTACCACGTTATAATCCCTAACCATGCTTTAAATATTTGTTCTAATACCAACAGATAAATGTAGTTCTCATCCCTTATGAAGGAAACTTCTCTTTGCAACAGACAGAGACCATTACAGAAAACCATACAATTTTTTTAAAGCAATACAGGCAATTCTGTTTAATTACACAATGATTTGAGCAGCACAATTATTTTTCCAGTGCTGCAAACAATTTTTATTGCTATTTCCTACAGTACTGGTGTGTGTGCATG
>CABHPR010033770.1:0-21739 GCA_902168415.1 Peromyscus melanophrys
GGTGGAGCTCCGGGAGTCCAATTGGCGAGAAGGAGGAGGGTTTATGTGAGCAAGAGTTGTTGGGACCAGGGATGGATGGAATACAGGGACAAGTGGCCAAACGAATGGAAACACATGAACTGTGAACCAATGGCTGAGGGGCCCCCAACTGGATCAGGCCCTCGGAATGGGCGAGACAGTTGATTGGCTTGATCTGTTTAGGAGGCATCCAGGCAGTTGGACCGGGTCCTGTGCTCAGTGCATGAATTGGCTGTTTGAAACCTGGGGCTTAGTAGAGACCCTTGGCTCAGCCTGGGAGGAGGGGACTAGACCTGCCTGGGCTGAGTCCACCAGGTTGATCTCAACCCTCGGGGGAGTCTTTGCCCTGGAGGAGATGGAAATGGGCGGTGGGGGGGGGGGGGGGGGGGGGGCGGGACAGGAGGAGGGAGAACGGGGGAATCTATGGCTGATATGTAAAGTTGAATTATATTGTAAAATAAAATAAAATAAATTAATTAAAAAAAGAAAGAAAACAGTGTCTATACTAAACAGAGCTAGTAAACAAAAGCCCAGTGGCAGGAATGTATGACTTCTTTTTAGTTGTGGGTCCGGTAGACTCCCAAACATCATAGGTTCTTGCTATCATTCTTGACTACTCTTCAGAATGCTTTTCTTAGTTTTAATTTACTTTATTATTTTTGACATGTTTCATTGTTCTATCCATTGATGTGGTACAATTATATAGGACATTTTCATGTACTGACAGAATACACACTGAGCTCATTTCCCACATACTCCCTGACTTTGCTCTTCCTCTCCCTGGTGTCTCCCATCAATCCCTCTTTCCTCTAGAAGATTTTACTTCTGTTTCAATGTCCTGTGTGCAACCAGAGTTTATTCATCTGTCTAAAATCTTAGAATCACAAAGGAGAAACATATGCTGTATTTCATGGTGAGATTGGTTCAATCCAGTTAATAAAATTATCCCTACTAGCATACATTTTCCTGTAAATGTTATAACTTTGATTTCTTTATGACTGAAAATTCCATTGTACACATATACCACACTTTGTTTATCCATTTCTCTGCTGTTGGGCAATTGTTTGTTCTATAACTTAGCCTTTGTGAACAATGCTCCAGAATTTTATGATAAGACCTTGTTACTGCAGACCACATAAAAAAAATCAAGTTGTCATTGACCTAGAAACTTCATCCCTAATGTCTAGCTATCATAATGCTGGAAGGTGCTATCCATGCTACTGAAGAAGAAAAGTAATCATCAGTCTTATCCAGCTCTGAACCCTGGGAGCTACAATTACAATTGACCTGGCATGACCTTCCCCTGGTGCAATAGTGGCTGCAACATCATGACAGCAACCAACAACTCTCTGATTAGATTTAAGTTTTGCTCCATAAGATGAAACACACACCGGAAACCATTATTGGGCAACAACCTATGGTTAGACAGATCATAGGCTATAGGGGAGAATCTATTACTATTATTTAGGTAAGGGGCATAGTATACTGACTCTTAAAGATTTATCACTAAACCTCTATCAATGTATTGACATTCTTCTGAGAAGTTTCAATTTGCTGTAGATGATGATTAAAATTGAGACCCAAAACTGGCCAAGGTACAGTGAATAAGCAGAATGCCCGCCCCTAAATGGGACATATATACCACAACTCCTTTCCCTACACAGCTCAGGGAATATTGTGGAAGAGGAACTATGGTGATATTTTATTTGTATGAAATGTGATTTTATTTGCATGTTAATAAATAAAGTTGCCTGGGGTCAGAGCTAATAGCAAGCCATAGCAGAAGCTGGGTGGTGGTGGTGCATGCCTTTAGTCCCACCTCTTGGGAGGCAGAGCTAAGCGGATCTCTGTGTGTTCAAGGATACAGCCAGCATGGAGACACACGCCTTTAATCTCAATACCAACCATAGAAGACCTGGAGGTCTGTACAGACAGGCAGTGACGAGGAGGTCATGTGGTTGGGTTTACAACCAATGAGAAGGCAGAATAGAAAGTCTATAAAAAAGACAAACAGACAGGAAGTAGCTCTCTTGCTGAAGAGGACAGCAGCAGCAGTGAAGGGTAAGGTTTTTAGCTCTTAGCTCTGACCTCTTGGGTTTTCATCTCTGCATTGGCTCTGTGTTTCTTATTTAACAAGATGATTACATCTACAAGGAACAGAAAATTTAAGAGCCAAATGTGATGGATGACTGTAAGGAAACAGTGTCTTTTGGATAGAGCAGAGCAACTGAATAATTGGACTCACAGTGGTTGTTACAGAATGCACAAGCCCAAGTCATACCAAATCCTATCATGGGAGAAACCCAGTCTCAACATTGTTTCTAGGCTCTGGATATTATGAATAACACTGCTATGAACATAGTTGAGCAAGTGTCCTTGTGGGATAATTGATCATCCTTTGCGTATATGCCTAGTATTCTTCCAGGGATTCTTATGTCTCTACTTCATTTTGACTGGTGTAAAAAAGAATCTCAAAACTGTTTAAATTTTTCTTTCATGGATAAGTATTTTGAACACATTTTTAGGTATCCATTGGCCATCTGTATTTATTCCTTTGAGAATTCTCTGTTCAGTTCATAAGTCCTGTTGGGAAAGATTTTTTTTTTTTTTTTTTACTTATCCTGTAAGCTGTCTCTCCATCCTGCTAATTGTTTCTTTTGCTGTTTACACCACGTTTTTTTGAAGATATTGTTAGCAATGCTTTAGCTAGATAATGTAAAGTGATTTGAAGTAGTTTTCACAATTGATCAAATGTGTTTGCATAATTCTCTGTGGAAGTATTAAACTTTGATGCTCTTGACACATTTTCCTGTGGGACCTACAGTGTAGGTAGTCTGCCTTTCTACCTATTTATAGGTTTGTGCAAGTGAGTGCCATTCACTAATATTATAAGAGTGACATTTTAATAACCACTATATTATTCATTTATGTGTGTGTGTGTGTGTGTGTGTGTGTGTGTGTGTGTGTGTGTGTGTGTGTGTGTAGATGGACGTGGAAGTTAGGACAATGTGTAGGAGATGGTTCTCTCTTACCATGTTCAGAGATTGAACTCAGGTGGTCAGGGTTGGTAGCAAGCACCTATCCCTGCTGAGCCATAGTGATAACTAGCCCTGAACACCGTAGTAAAATAGAGTAGTATATTTCATGCTCAACTACTCTGTGCTCTTCGCTCCAGAATGAGGAAACACATGGAAGGATTGAAGCAGAATTAGCCTTAGGCAGACCCTAAGCACAAATAAAATGTGATTAAGACATAAGAGTTTGATGTTGTAAGCCAGTTAGCTACTGGGATGGTTGTTGATACAGTATACATAATTCATGAACAATGTGGTTTTCTTCCTAGGGAGACAGAGATAACTTTAGAACTCAATTTTGTATAAGGAGTTTGGATGATAGAAACTGTGGAATAAGTGGTTACAGTGGGTTACAGTCTGTGCATGAATCACAGGGACCCTAAACCATATAATGAAGAACTACTAATTCTCTTGTTCTTCTTCTATCTTTTAAAAATACTATTTTCCCTTTCCTTACTAAATAATGCAATTTTGAGTAAAGTATTATACAGGACAAGGCAGGGTAGGCATCCATGGTAGGGTGGGGTGTGGGGAAGCAATGATCTGTCTGTGCAGAGTGCTGGCTTGACAGCAGAATTGGAGCCTGAGCAGTGAGGGGAAATGTGTCTTGAATGGGGAGTGAGTCCACAAGCAGCAGCCTGGTGTGAGACTTCAGAGCCTGAGAGGGGACAAGGTCAGCCATGCCTAGAGTGGGCAGGTGCAGAGCCTCTGAGCTCAAGCAGGGTGAGAAGGCATCCATGCTTGAGGCCCCTTCTTGTGGGAAGTCAGAACCCTAAATGAGTGAGTGAGCAGAGGGTCCTCAAGTCCAGCCTGGTGTGACACCTCAGCACTTGAAGGAGGTGAGGGTGAGCCCCAGTGCAGTGTTAGCTTCAAGTCAGGTTGGGGTCTGGGGACTCAGCTTTCCTCAAAGAGTGTAAACCAGGTGTGGGTTCCAGGGACCAGGGAAGGTACAGAATGTGGGAGTGCAAAACACAAGATGGGAACTTAGTGACTTTCAAGAGAAGGAGGAAATCCTTGCTGGGGTGTGTAAAAACTGGACTGTCAGAGCTCAGGCAGGTTAAGGGGAGTATCCATGCCTCAGATAGAGCTGTCGGCGGTTCCAGAGACTGAACAGGGTAAAGACACTGTCCTCATGAGGTGGGACAATCTAAGGTGTATACTAGATGCCTTTGGGTTGAAGAACTCTTCTGTCCATGGGGGCGACTTGAGTGTGGTGTTAAATCCTCAGAGAGGCCAAGAGGCAGCTCTACAGAGACCAGGAGTAGGAATCACAGCACACGATGGGAAATGGAGGCTTTATTGTAGAGGTCAGCTCAGACCGAGTGTCAGAATCTCAACTCTGTGAGGAGTTTGACTTCTCTAATGGCCTGGTTCCTCTTTTCCATTCCTTCCTGTTTTCTTCTCTTGCCCTTTGAATTCTTGGTATTTTTATGATTGTATAATGATCCTGGGTGCATTCTCTGCCTATGATTCTCCCTTTGCAGGTCACGGGACTGGACCTCATGCTGCAGGCTCAGAGCAGCTGTCTGTTATTTCCTCTCATCTCTAGCTGGTATCGGGACAATTTGTTGCCACGTTTGTTTCTTGTTCAGGATCTATTTTAAAGAAGGGATGACATACATTTTCTGAGGGCAGGGGAAGAATTCTTCTCAACATGTTTTCAGAAAACATTTATATTAACACAAACTTCAAAAATAAATTTGATTCCTCAGACCTAAATGCAGACTCTCCTCCAGGTAAGAAAACATTTTCTGCTGCTCTTAGTGAGTGATGATGTAAAGGACAAAGATAATGTTAGCCTCTGGCCATGCCTCTGGGTCACTGGAGTCTCAACCAAGTGTGTTGCCTGTAGACAAATGTGAAGGGTTGTGGGATTGTACAATGGAGAAGAGAAGGTGTTGTCTTTTACCATTTAGAGAAAATCCCACAACCCATGTTATTGTATCTTTTTTACATATAAATACACATAAATATGTGTAATAAATTGTTTCAAAGTTAAACCATTTTATACTGAGTTCCCCTCTCTATCTGGTGGCATGTCATAGTCTGTTGGCATCCAGGTGTTGAGTATCTTCTTTCACTCTCTCCCTCCTGTGATGGAGACAAAACCCAAGACCTCACCCATGGTTGGGAGGTATTGTAACTCTTTTAGAAGTGGTGACTGAAAACGTGGTGACTTTATCACAAAATGTGACTTCTTGACTATTACGTATTTGAAGTTGGAAGCAAGCTGGAAAACTTTAAGAGTGTATAATAAATACTATGCGATCATAATAAAACTGATAAAGAAGACATGATGACATAGAATAATGTTCATCCAGATGTGCTGGCACATGACTGTAGTCACAAAACTCAGGAGGCTGAGACATGGGGTGTCTGTGAGTTTGAGGCCAGCTTGGACTACATAATGCATTCAAGGTCTGCCTGGGGTACATACTAAGACCCTGTCTCAAAATAAAACAAAAATAATAAGGAAAAATTATGATGTAATGTCAAAAAAAGATAGTTTCTAATCAGTATTTATGATGTTCCAATTTTATAAAATATACATTTATATGTAAAAGCTTTAAGCTTGTTGGAAAGATGCATACCAAAATATTGGCAACAATCATTGTCAATGTCAGGAATGAGTAATTTTATTCGTGTTGTATTGTTTCTATAATTAACAATATTATACATTATATTATTAATATAGTATGTAATACATAAATAATATATTATTTCCTATTTGCATTTTCCTACTACTTTAAACGTCACGTTACTAGTGTTTATCATGCACAAAAAGAGGAGACTAGGAGAAAGAACAAGAAATAGGAACAGAGCTGAAGACATGAGTTTGGTTTGTCTTTCAGCTCCTCAAAAGAAGACCACGATTCATGAAAGTTGTCACAGATTCTCCAAGGTCCTCCTCACCTCATTCACAGTCTATTTCCTGCTGTTGACCACCTTATTCTCTGTTGCTCTGATCAGTAAGTATGTCAGAGGGAGAAGTAAACACAAAGAAGGAAAGGGACCCGTCAGACAGAAGGCGACCAGGAACCTGAGACAGACACTTTCTGGGGAGATGGATGACATTGGAAATTTTCCCTGTTTCAGAATAACTCTTCCATAAAAGTCATTCATTCTCACTAGAGAAGCAAGTACGTGTTTGTTGGTGTCACAGAGTGAAATCCTGGGCATCTATATTAGACTCCAGTACCAAGGGCAAACCTTATTTCCACATCATTTGGATGCATACACACTAATATTTGGAATGAGGAAGGTGATGAGAAGAGATGGACAGAGCTATTCCAGGGACAGTGCTCCAGTGAAGTTCCTTCTAATCATTTAATTTTTGTTCCAGATCGTGTGAGTCCTAGAAGCTAATTTAGAAAATAGTGGATTTCTTTGCAGATTGGCTTTCAAATTTATGAAAAATTGAAAAGTATAAATGATATATTTTATGTGGGTGTTTTGTTCATTCATTAAATAATTAGTAATAACCATTTACTATATATTAGACAGCATGTAGAGAGTCCAGAGAGATCTACAGTACAGATAGAGTACTTGATAGCCAGTCAATTTACATCACAGCTTGAAGCACCTGGTTTGAAGAAACCCCTTTGTTCTAAGAAGTTCCTCTAGGGCTGTGAGAGGAGAGGAGATCTGAGCTTGATTTGCACAAGAAGCAAAGTTATGCACCTAGGAGACAGACACTTGGCCCAGGAGACAGAATGTGTCTCTGTAAGGATGTTTACCTTAATTCAGGGGCCTCACACACCTTGCAGGTGGTCTGACCAGCAATTCTGTCTGTTGCTTGTCTTTGGATGCTTTGTTTGGAGCTGGCCCTATCTTTGGATGCTAGCTAAAGGGGATATTTACAGAAGGCAGATATCCAATTCAAATTCTAAAAAGGGAGCAGGGAGTCTAGCAGCAGAAAGCATTGTCTATGTGAACTTAGCCAAGTACTTTAAATGTATATGCCCAAGGAATGGTCCATTCACACTGTTATAAGTTCTTGGAGAAATTATGAGAGCACAAAAAATTCATAGCAGGAAACAGCTGATATATTAATACCAAATAACACCAAATACTCCTTGAGATTTGGCTTTTCCTCCAGAAGGATTCCTTGATCCTTATAGGTATAGCTTTACCGTATACAGCTGAATCTCTATTTCATATTCCTGTGGCCCATAGCATAAGAAGATGAGTTTGAATATGATGATTTAAGTTTTGTTTATGTTCACCTAAATTTCTAACGCACAGTTTAGGTGATGCATATTAACATATTTTAGGAAAGAGGTATACATTTTTGAAGAACTTTGCTAATATGCAACATAACATAAACAGACTAAAAAACAAAACAACCACCTCTACTCCTCCCTCCCCAACAACCCAGGACAATGAATATCACTAAGAAAGAGGAATTTGGATGAGAAAGAGAGATACAGAAGGAATTGGATGCAATGTTTCAATTTAAGAGAGGTAGATGTAGAGGAAAACTGGTAGGAAAGAGCACAGGAAATAGCAGCAAACAGGACCAGGCAAAACCATAGGGAGCCAATGTCTCTCAACAGTTAAGGAGGAAGAGAAGTGGGCAGGGTAATGTGAGAAGTCCCACAGGAAGATGACTGATCAGTGGACATGAGGAGCCATTGACATCTAATTCAGGAATGTTTGGTAAATGAGCAGAAGGGAAAGTCGGAATCTAGTGACTCCAGGAACAAGTGGGAAATGAGGAAGAGAAGAAAGAAAATTCAATTTCTAGAGGAAAGGTGAGTTAGTTTTAAGTTAGGAACTCCGTGAAAGTGTGGGGACCCTGAGAAGTCAGAGCTAGCTGGGGTGGAGGGAGATGCAGGAAAGAAGAGGATGAAAACAAAGTCCTTGTGATCAGTGTCCGCTTTTATAACTTCCGTGCTCAGGTAACCTGTAACTGCTCTGGATTAGGTCATTTCTCCCTCACCTTTCCTGGGGTACTCACATACTTAATAGAACTTATCACCTAAGAGGTAGTCTTCAGTGTGTCCTCCATGAAATGTTGAAGAGTGCCCAGCATCATGGTTCTGTCCTGTCCTTCCAGCTCTTCCTGAAGATAGCTGTGGTCATAAATCACTAGGAGCGGGGTTATACTGGTTGTGGGGTGATGAAATATTGTCTTTTTTTGTGGTAGGTTCTCATGTAGACCAGGCTGGCCATTAACTAACTAATCAACTAATAAACTATCCAATGAACCAACTAAACTAAACTAACTCACTAGCTAGCTAAACCAACCAACCAACTATACTAACTCGTATAGTTAAGGATGACCTGAAACTTCCATTCTTCCTCATTCTAATTCCCAAGTGCTAGGGCCACAGCCTCCACACTCTGTGGTAATGGGGAATCTTTCCCAGGCAGGCTCTAACTACTCAGGTAATTGGACATTTGTAGGTTTTGTTTCTACAAAGAATGTAAGAAGATAAAAGTAAAGAGTGGATTTTTTGTTTGTTAGCATTAACAAAAAAATGAATTGTTTTTATTCTGTTTTACAGCTTTGTTTAAAAAATATTCTCAGCTTCTTGATGAAAAAGCAATCATAAAAGAACTGAATTACGCCGAATTAGAGTGTACAAAACAGCATTCATTCTTGAAAGGTAAAACTTAATGTGCTTATGATCAGCATTTCCAACAAGATTCTTATTTAGATCTATCAGCAATGGACACTATGGGGACATGACTTCATACCACACACCCAGTACCAGCTGCCTGTGGAGTGTAGCATGAATCTTAAAAGTTCTTATTAATAAAATCAAACCTGAGCCAGTTATTGGGGTGAACACTGGAAGGTCAGAGAGACAGAATAAGCCACAGCTATCTCACCTAGCCGAATCCTCAGCTGGTCTTGTTTCCTCAGACTGGATGCCCCGAGCCCTCATCCAGAATGGGTCTCAGCTGAACTGCTGCTAGAAGCCTGAAAGCTTAACCAGCCACATGCTTCTCCAGGCCAAAGGCTTCTCCAGGCCAAAGGCCTCTCCAGGGCAAATGCCTCTAGTTTCTGGTCCTCACGCTTTATATACCTTTCTGCTTTCTACCACCACTCCCTGGGATTAAAGGTGTGGCTTTCTGGGATTAAAGGTGTGTATCACCGTGCCTGGCCGTTTCCAATGTGGCCTTGAACTCACAGAGATCCAGAGGGATTTCTGTCTCTGGAATGCTAGGATTAAAGGCGTATGCTACCACTGCCTAACCTCTATGTTTAATATTGTGGCTGTCCTGTTCTCTGACCCCAGATAAGTTTATTAGCATACACAATATTTTGGGGAACACAATACCACCACAGTGGAGTCCTTTTTAGAGGTCTCCAATCAGGCATAATTGGGATGTGTGTCCCTTAGTTTCAATAAAGCAGAGTTTCAAGGAGGGAGAGGCAATACTGGGCTGAGTAGAATTTTATTAGAAACAGAAATGAGCTCCAGAAAGAATAAAGCATATCTGATGGTGTGAATGTGAGCATCTCCAGGGATGAGATGCCTGTGTGTGGGTTTGTGTACGTGAATGCAGTTAGATGTGGTTGTGAGTCACAGGTTGTGGGTGCTGGGAACTGAACTCCAGTCCTCTGTGAGAGTTGTACACACTCTGAACCACTGAACCATATCTATAGTCCCTCAAGTGTTTTCATAAGTGTGTGTGTGTGTGTGTGTGTGTGTGTGTGTGTGTGTGTGTGTGAGAGAGAGAGAGAGAGAGAGAGAGAGAGAGAGAGAGAGAGAGAGAGAGAGAGAGAGAGATGATCTTGTTGCATTCTCAGTTACAGTGTCTACAAAGTGTAATTTACTCAACATTTGAATAGAGAATTTGTTTTTCTCATAAACTAAGCTGGAAGATGGACTGATGAAGATGTATTATCTAGGTTTAGGAAAGAGAAGGGGAGTACTTTAGGCCATCTATCCCTTTGGCTCCAAGTAAGCAAAGTTTCTTGACTGTCTTTGACATCTGTAACTGAGATGTCTTTGGAATAAACCATCTGGTCCTAAATAGACACAGTTTGTTTACTGTCTTTAACAAGAGACCTTTTAGAAAACACGTTTTTCTATACCATTTGAGCTTGTCTGGGATTCCTGCCTTTCTCAGCAGCTCTCTCTCTCTTCACTCACTGTATCCTTTGCTGTAAAGAAGCTTGCAATCTTGTTCAGGAAGTCTTTGCCTATGCCTACATCTTGAACTGTTGTCTTTATTTTTTTTCTGTAACAATTTCAGGGTTCCAGGCCTCACAGGCCATTAAGAGTCTATTTTAAAGTCAATTTTTACACAGAATGGCTATGGATCTAACATCATTCTTCTGCACATTGGTACCTAGTTTTCTCAGTACAATTTGTTGAAGAGCCTATCTTCCTCCAATGATTATTTTTGGTGAAAAACTCAGGTGGCTGTAGCTGTGTGGGCTTATGCTTGTGGTTCTTTTTGTGTTCATCTGTCTTCTAACTCTGAAAATTTGAGGCCCTGGTTAATGACATTTATTGTTTTCACAGGTAAATATGTGTATATTTATGTAATATGAGAACTCTCTGGTTCTTGGTATAATGAGTTCTACTCTTGAGACCCAGACTGTTTGGCATAACGTCTGAGTGTTCTTTACATTTGTTTTCCTGACTGTACCCCAGTAGGACAAAGGGGCCCTGATATTAGTGTAGATGGAGGTAGACTGTGGTTTCTTGCCATCTGAGGGCCGAGGGGTTCCTTATTGTATCTGGAGAAGCAGGGAGTCCCAGCTTCCATGTGGTCTCCACATCAAGCATGATTTAAAATGACTTTATGACATTGCACTTACATTTCCTTCTTCCCCCAAAGACAAAGTCTGGAGCTGTTGCCCAAAGGATTGGAAGTCATTTAGTTCCCACTGCTACTTCATTTCCATTGACTCAGCATCTTGGAGCGAGAGTGAGGAGAAGTGCTCCAGCATGGGTGCTCATCTGATGGTGATCCACAGCCAGGAAGAGCAGGTGCATCCTGGGAGAGAGTGGGGCCTGGGCCTGGCCTGCTGTCTGCCTCTTTTTACAAGAGGGAGTTTTGTTGACATGGGTGTTGCTGATGTGGCAGAAGGCTTTCCATCAGGAAGCTGGAAAGGTTGCTTCAGCCCTGGCATTCTACACCTTGCCCCTGCTTCAGTGAAGCTGAACAACCCACAGGGAACCATGGCAACAGAAATGCAATGCCTGAGGGTGGAGGGAAGGGTGAAATGTTTCTGCTGGAAAGAGCAGTTTGTGATTTCAGCACTCTAATGCTTCCTGTAGTACCCACTGCCTAACAGAGGAGGGCGCAGAGCTGATGAGGGAAAGGGGATCAAATCAGGAGAGTCACAGCAGCCATCAGAAATGAAATAGTTGAGGTTATGAATAAAGAGTGATTTAATCTGCTAAATTCCCTCATGCACAACTTTCAAGAATGGTGCTGATGCCGAAGCCTGATCAACTCAAGAGAGGTAAAAGAGAGACAGGCAGATGAAGTCATCTCTAGCCTCCTGAATTTGTGCATGAGTGAAAACAGGAAAACCTAACATAACCTATTAAACAGCTCAAGTTATATTCATCTTCCCTTCCCTCCCTTCCTTCTTCTTCTTTTTAAAATTATCTTCTTCTTACCAGATAATGTCTGCTGGGACTATGCTCAGGGTTCTATTAAATGCTCCCCAAGGGCTGACAACAGTGCATGTGCCCATTAAGCTAATCTGACGTTTCATTCCTGCAGCGATGATGCTCCAGATCATTGGGCTTCCCTCCTAGCAAGGCTCCTTGATCAGACCACCTGGTTATAAGACATTGCTATAGTCGGACTTCCTGTCTCCAATGCCCATGAGAAGCGCACACCCTTCTAATACATTCTCTCTTTTTCTTCTAAAGCATTCCTTCGGCCTTCACTAGGCAGTGCTGACATCCGTTACCTGTACCATGTAATCCTAACAAGCACAAACCATATCCATGCTGTTGTGCCTTCTACTGTGTCGGCTTCCGTAGTATCTTTCCTTGCTGGTTTCTATAATACTCACGCAGGTTTAGAAGCTGTAAGCAATCTGACTTTACTCCAGAATGTATCTTCTATGGAAATGTGGACTTCTTCCTGTCTTACCTGCCTTCCTATAACAACAGTTCTACAATCTTCATTGATATGTTTAATAAAGTATATTGCTTTTTGACTGAAAAAAAAAAAAGAATGGTGCTGATGAAGAAAAGAGAGGAGTGAGTTTGAGATGCGAATTCATTATGATCATAGACAGAGATTGTTTCCAATATCATGGAAATCAGGCCTCTGCGTGATGACTTTGTGTCCTGGTCAGTCAGAGAAGATGGCACTCCTGGGGGTGGGGGTGGCTCTTCTATTCTTTGATCCTTTCTTTGTCTTCTCATCTCCCTGTGACCAGAAAAAAGTCAGTCAAAGTATCACAGTGTACTTCTAAAATGTGTAATTATTGTGTCTTTATCTAAAATTTGAAAACTATTTAAGGGCCTAGAGAGATGAACTGGGACTTGATTATTATATATTTCCATAGGTGCATCATATTGGACCTATAATTTTGTATAGTTATAATAATTTTCAAAAGATCTTATAGAAATTCAATAACATGAAAAGAAATACTCCACCCAGGCTGAATGCTGTATCTTTCTTTCCTTTTAGGATTTCATCACCAAGATCCTGGATCCTAAAGCTGCTTATTATATTGGCCTTTCTGATCCAGGTCACCGACAGTGGCGATGGGTTGATCAGACACCATACAATGAAAGTGCCACGTGAGTCCAGAGTTACCTAGAGGAGTCCTGGGTCCTGTAGCATGAGAAGACTTTAGGGTGTTCCAGCTGTTGGTTATGAAACTAAAACAGCTCACTCCTGGTGTGAGTGCTGGGGATGGAGTTACTTTGTCCCCATTTCCTCATCAAGGAGTCCTGTGAGACACATGTCACTGATACTCCAGGAGAAATGAGGAAATTGAGTTTGAAGAGTGTAGCATGATAAGTACCCAGGGCAACCATCCAAGATGCTACACTATGTTGGGTTTCATTATGCTTTCAGTCTCTCTCTCTATTTAACAATAGGATTTAATTTATTTTTATTTGTGTGTTTATCTGTGTCTCTCTTGAGTGTGTGCCATGTGTATGTTTATGCCCATGTAACTCATAAGAGGGTGCTGGATTCCATGGAGCTATGGTTACAGGTGGTAAGACCATGCCAATATGAGTGCTAAGAACAGAGCTCACACATTTTTTGGAAAAGCAGCAAGCCCTCTTAATTTCTAAGCCACCTCTCTGGATTTCATTTATATCTATATAACAAAAATTAATGTCAAGATCATAACTGATTATTTCTCTTAAAGCAAAAGCACTCAATCTGATATTTTTATGTGTCATATTTATGTAATTATTTAAAAACTCAAATATCTTAGTATGTTCCCATATTCTATCCTGATTTCTGTTGTGAGGAATAGGTAGTAATGTTATTGTCATTCTCAATTTTCAGAGAAGAAAAGTAGAAATCCAGGATAGTAAATTATTTTCCTAGATGACAGAAATAAGTGGATTATCTAGGTATTTTTAGTAGTTCTCTAGTCTCTAAAATAAAATTATTGTAAAATGAAAAAAATACTTTATTACAACACAAGAATAGGGAGATACCTTTTCAACATATATATAAGCTCATGGGCTTATGTGTCATGAACTGTTTGAGTTCTGTTCCTAGCACTCATATTTGCATGGTCATACCACCTGTAACCACAGCTCCAGGGATTATAACACCCTCTTACGAGCTCCATGGTACAGTCCCCAGTTACTAAGACCTAGGGATGAAGTAGCCTCTGGGATGTGTTCTGGGAGAACAGTTGAGTAACAAGCTAAGAGAATGTTGAATGAGGTGGGCCTGTTTTCCAGGGACATGTCAGACATGGGTGGTGAATGGTTGGTGTGTACACATTGAATCTGCTTTCCACAAATTCCCACCGCATCCTCAGGCTTGCTTACTCTTGTTTTCTCTTTCCCAGCATCACTGTGGGCAACACCCTCATGCTCTTTCCTCCCTTTCAGGTTCTGGCACCCAGGTGAGCCCAGCAGTGACAATGAACAATGTGTTATAGTAATTCATCCACATTCTAGTTGGTGCTGGAATGACGTCCCTTGCAGTGGTAAACAGAAGTCAGTTTGTCAGATGAACAAAATATACCTATGAATCAAGCTTTCTCCATAGACATGGATTGCATTTTTATCCAGCACTACATGGATACCTGGAAAGATCCTCTTGTGGAAGAGATGTCCATAGATATTTAGGTAGGCATCAACAGTTATCCTTATGATTATACTGGTCCCCATATAAACTTATTTTATTCATCCTTAACTCTTTATATAATGAGAATTTCTTATATACCAGAGACTCCACAGGATCCCTTTGTGCATGTGTGGAAGCACTCCAGCCTCTGTGTCCATTCTTAGATTCCTAAAGTCTTATTTGATGACAGAATTGTATGGTGTGGTTCTCCACCCATTTCCCTTTCTCTTTGTTCCTCTGTCTTTGGATTTATTGATGTATAATTGACAAATAAATAATATATATTTACATCACACTGTCTTGACTAAATTTGGAAATGTATTATGCAGTGGCTACCACAGTCAGGTTAACAGTTCCCTCTATTATCTAACTTAGTTGTCTGTTTTTTGTGTGTGGTGTTAGAACATTTAAGATCTTTTTAAGCAAATTCAGACAGACAGAGTGACATTGTTATTTATTGTCACTTCGATCCTCAGTGCTTACTCACATTTTCTCTGGCAATTTGTGTCCTTCCATTGCCCCGGCCAGTGGGGCGTCAATGGGGGCAACCCACCTGCGGGAGAGAATGAAAGGGAAGGGGAGACATGAAAGAAGACAGCAAGACAGTGTTCTGATCAAGCTGCAAATTTTATTCTCCTCAGCAAGGCTTATATAGCATGGGAGGGGGAGGGGGCAAGAAGGAGGGAAGGGGTGCAGTTGAGGGGAGACGTGCAGGTGAAGGAGGATGTTCAAGTCGTGAGGCTACAGGATGTTGTGCTAGGTGATAAGGTCACTGGTCAAGGCCCATTGTTCTGTTGCTATGCTACCTGACCTACCTGACCTGTTCTTTATCTTTGGGGACATCTGGTTTAGGGCAGGGGCTTGTTCTCTGGCCTAGCTAGTACTTTTCCATGGTCCATGTTTGGTCCCTGACATTCCATCAGCATTTTCTCGTGTCCCCCAAACCTGCACTACCAGGATCCATTCAGGAACTTGGTCCCCATGGCTAGTGTGTCAGGGGCTATGAGTGCCATGAGGCTGATGTGGGCCTCTAATGGGTGGCTGATCCTGGATTGGGTGACCTTCCTCAACAGCAAGTTTAAGAAGATGATAGCCAACCTTCTACTGGTACTGCCTGTTATTCTTGGTGTCCCAACTTGTACCTGCTGCATTAGGGACAGCCTCTGCCCTGTGAATGGGCATTCAGGAGAGCCATATGTCCCATTGAAGCCTGTATTCTACTTAACACTTTGGAAGCCTTTTCAACTTCTTATCATGAATATTTTGAACCAGAAGTTGACTGGATGGTATCATCAATACTCATATAACTACCATCTATAGTAATGATTGTTGACTGTTCAATAACTTGATATATATGTATGTATGTACATACATATGCACATGTTACTTGATAGGGCACTTGAGAGTTAGTTTAATACATTACACTTCAGTCATTATTTCAGTGTATATCATCTGAAATTGTCATTGCACAACAAAGCAGTGCCATTATCACTGATAGAAAATTTAACAACTCTTTTCTCAGATGATGTGTGATCTTGCCTGTATTTCCTTATCCACCCCCAAAATGTTTCTCTGGCTGTTCTGGTAAACCATAGCCAAAAACATTTCATTTACTAATCAAATTATTCTACAAGTTCAGGCCATGCCCCCCCCCCCCCCCACCACCAAGACTGTTCTCATTTCAGACTCAAGCTTCAAGCCCAGGAGTTCCTAAAGATGCCATTACTTCAAGTCAACTGTCTGCAGAGTCTCAGGATCCCATGATACCTGCATATTTATGAGCTGTTAGGATGACCCACTGAACTAATGATTCTGTTCTATTACAATTATAGCTTTGGGTCTGGAGAAATGGCTCAGAGGTTAAGAGCACTGGCTGCTCTTCCAGAGGTCCTGAGTTCAATTCCCAGTAACCACATGGTGGCTCAGAACCATCTGTAATGAGATCTGGTACCCTCTTCTGACCTGCAGGGATACATGCAGACATAACACTGTATACATAATAAATAAATAAATATTTTTAAAAAGATTATATTTTTGTTATGTAGAAAGCTACAAAGCAGAACTAAAGAGAGGGACAGATCAGGTGAGGTAAGGGAGGGTCCCAAATAGGGAACTTCCATTGATCCCATGAATGCATCTCCTTCCCAGAATGTTAAGGAGCAGCAGTATACAGAATAGGCCAACCAGGGGGCACTCATCTGAGCTCTGATGTTCCGAGATTTATCAGAGTTTATTACATAGGTGTGAGTGTTTGGTTGATAAGAGAGTGAACTCAGCCTTCAGCATCACTTCTCTGCCAGGTTGAGCATCTCATGGCTCAAAGTTTTCATACTTTAATCACATGGTCAGTGTTTCTGAAATAGTGAGCTCCCAACATGAATCGTCTTGTTAGCATGAACTATGAGAGAACTGAGCAGCATAAAGCTTCATGGCCAACCATGGTAAAACAGACTTCCCAATAGCTCCAGGGATTCTAAACAATTAGAGAGGTAATGGTAGCAGGAGGTTTCTCTGAACAAATCTTTCATCCAGTCCCATACCTGCTTATAAACACACTGAGGCTTACATTAATTACAAACTATGTGGCCTATGTCTCAGGCTTCTTGCTAGCTAGCTCTTAAAACTTAACTCCGCCCATTCCTTTTAATCTATGCATTGCCATGTGGCTTCATGGCGTTACCTGTTCTCTCACATCTTGCTTCTCCTGGCAGCAGCTCGTAGCGTCTGCTGTGACTCCACCCTTCATCTCCATCTTCAGTTTGAATGTAGCACCTAACCTTCTTCTGCCTCACTATTGGCCAAATAATTTTATTTATCAACCAATGAGAGCAAACCATATTCCAGCATATAGAAAGACATCCCATAGCAATTTCCCTTTTCTGTCTAATCAAAAAGGAAGGTTTTAACTTTAACATAGTAAAATTATATATAACTAAACAGTTATCAAGCAGGAATTGCAGTTACAATATCTAGTCTATTTGTATTTGGCAAGATTAGAAAATATTCTATCATTTATCCTACTTTGTGAGTCTACAGTTTTATATCTAATTTATCTTTTATCATGACTAAGCAAAAACTATAATCATAACTATCTAGTCTTCAACTCTATCAAAGACCCCAGAAGGATATAATATTACCTAAGTAAATTGGAAGTGTATTCCAAGCAACTTCCAAAATTCTAGAATTGACAGAGACATCTGCCTTCCTGAACAGTCACCCAAAGTTCCTGTACAACATTGTGGCATCTATCTTTAGCCTATAGGCTTAGAGTCTCTGGCTGACTTTGTAGTGAAGTTGGAAATTAGAAGGATTGTCTTGCCCATTGGCAAAGTTCTTCAGTCACTTCTCCCTGTGTTCTGCAGAATGTCTGGCAGTCTTCTCAGCGAAGCAGGAACCTGAAGGACCATCTTGCCTTGTTTTGGCAAAATTCAGTGGTCACTTTCTTATGGGCCCTGTATATCCAGTTTATACAACATACTGTCAAACAGTCAGGCAAGAGTAGTTTCTTGCCCAAATGGCTAACTTTTGCCACAAAGAAAGCAAACTCCATATAGAATTTCCTCTATGTCCATCATCTTCTCTGAAGTAGATTAGTGCTGCCAGGAGCAGACATGTCTCAATGTCCCAAAAAGTCTAAATTCTTAATGCATGTAGGTCTTTGAAGTGTTTGAAAATTACCTATCCATCTGAAATATATCTCTGCATATCTATAAAACCTAACTAACATGACTATAAGTTTGCTATTAAGATGATTATTAAGTTGTTTTTCTTAATTATATATTACATTTTAAAATAAGCTATATAAACATAATACTCTAAACAAGAGTAGAAATATACATACAGTATAATAAAATTGACCTTAAATTAGTATCAATAAACCAAAATCCATACCAGTGTAACATATGTAAGATTAATAGTTGTTTTTTTATTAAAGTAGATTCAACAATCTACTCTTTTATCCTATCATTTGTATATTATACCTCCCTTTTTGCTTTTAGAAAGAGATTGACCATGACCAATAACAATTTGTAACCAAACTCCCTAAACAAAAACAAACATCCATAATTCTTTTTTTTGGGAATATGGGTGTAGTTTTCTAGGCTACCTCCTGCTGATTAGGGGCACTGTTAATCTTATGGGGACCCTGAGAAAATTTATGATTATGGTCAAGTCCTGACTGGAGTAGTCTGTGAGGCTAAATCATCTCAGCCAGCAGCTTGAAGCCTTTCTGGATGCAGAACTCAGAGAAAACTGCAACAGAGGCATTTTGGGATGCTGGATCGTCTGACCTATTTGTTTTCACTGGTGTCTGGTCTCCTCATCTTGAAAATACATAAACTTTTAAAGGCAAGGCAATATACATATCTGCATTAATATAAGTATAGACTGTGCATTATACATAAGTCAGCCAAAGATAATTTTTTGTTATGTTTGAGCAGGTAAAATACACATCACGTGTCTTATAGTTCTTCCAGGTTTATGTTTTTATGTCCATAGTCAGGATTTCAGGGGGTCTTCCTTGATCAAATCTGATTTTTAATTTTGAATGAATCCATAGCCCCTCATTTCCTGTGGAAACAAAAGCATAACCTCTCCTGTAAAGTGGCATACTTTTTGACTTACATTTTGGAGTCAAGATATTTTTAAAATATGTAGGTTCATTTAACCCAGCAGCTTTTATAGTCAAATGTCTCATAGCAGTTAAAAATTTTAAAGACAACACAATAATATACATAATTCAGACTTTCTGTGCATTTTCCATCCTCACATGGCTCATTTTTATTATATTACTTTACTCCCTTTCTAAGGACTTTATTTTACTGTTTTAAAACTGTTTGCTTCTTTATATAATTGCCTATACTCATTTTCCTCTCTCTTCCAATCCTATGTACATTTTTACACACACTGTAAACTGTTTAGAGGTTTTATTCCATCTGAATCTGTCTTATTGTGTATCTATAATCCCTTTTTGACCAAGAAAGATTTTAAACTGCTAAGCTGCATGGCAGCTTTGGCTGTTGACTGTGCCCCATTTGGCTTCCCAATATGGCAGAGGTACATTTACCAATCAATAGCTCTGGGAGCCATGCTCACTGACAATTCTGGGAATCAGTGGGTCTATGCCTCCATCAAGCAGCATGTAAGCCCAGAAACCTTTTTGTTGTTGTTGTTGTTGTTTGTTTGTTTGTACTAGCAAAAGCTAAATCCACCACAAGGTATGCTGAGCAACTTAGAGATGCCTCTGAATACAGCGGCAGGAATCTGCCATGCTGTGCTCAGGCTCAAATGCCACAGTATCTCTGTGTCATGGCCTGCATAAGAGACACATACTAGGAAGCTTCTCTTGGCTCCACTTTAGAAAGCATTTTTAAAGCTCTCTCACGTTTTAGGTGGAAATTCTTGCCCCACATTGGGTGGCCAAATGTAGCCGGATGTTTCTCTGGATGAATCTCCCACCTGGTCCCGCAATTGCTTATAAAATAAACACACAGAGGCTTATATTAATTGCAAACTGCAGGGCTGGAGAGATGGCTCAGCCGTTAAAGGCTAGGCTCACAACCAAAAAAATATATATATAAGAGTTCGGTTCCCAGCACCCACGGCTGTCTCTCCAGCCACAAAAAATAAAATAAAATAAAATAAAATAAAATAAAATAAAATAAAATAAAATAAAATAAAATAAAATAAAAAAAATGCAAACTGCATGGCCTATGGCTGAGGCATCTTGCTAGCTAGCTCTTAAAACTTAACTCCGCCCATTTCAATTAATCTATGCATTACCACGTGGCTTCATGGCATCACTTGTTCTTTCACATCTTGCTTCTCCTGGCAGCAGCTCGTAGCATCTGCTGTGACTCCACCCTTCATCTCCATCTTCAGTTTGAATGTAGCACCTAACCTTATTCTGCCTCACTATTGGTCAAACAGCTTTATTTATCAACCAGTGAGAGCAAACCATATTCAAGCTTACAGAAAGACATCCCACATCAGGTAACCTCCCATGACCTGGTTAGAAGTCCAGAGAAAGTCATGTGCAAAATGATATGACTGAAGATGTAGGTGAACAGGAGAACATGAACCATCACCGCCCCAAGCACTGCCTCACTGCTTCATGACAGACCCCACGTTGTACATGACAGACACCCAACACTAAACCTATATAACACTAGTTTGCTTCAGTATCAGAGGTAAGTAAGCATAAGTTTGAGTATTGTATTTATTTTATGTACATGAGTGCTCTATCTGTATGTATGACTTTATGCCAGAAAAGCACAGCAGATCCCACTATAGATGGTTATGAGCTGCCATGTGGTTGCTGGGAATTGAACTCAGGACCTTTGGGAGAACGGTCAGTGTTCTTAACCGCTGAGCCATCTATCTAGCAAGTTTAAGTATTTTATGCTTGTGTTGCAATGGTACCTCTTTTCTGCCAATTGTATCACAAATTGTTAGAAGGTCGTATTAATAAAAACAAACCTGGAGCCAGGTATTGGGGTGAATACTGGAAGATCAGAGAAGCAGAACAAGCCACAATCACCTCATTTTGCCAATTCCTCGGCTGATCCTGTTTCTCAGACTGGAAGCCTTTGAGTCCTCATCCAAATGGATCTCAGGTGAAATGCTGCTAAAAGCCTAAAAGCTTAACCAGGCTCTAGTTCCTGGTTTTCATGCCTTATATACCTTTCTGTTTTCTGCCATCACTTCCTGGGATTAAAGGTGTGAGTCACCATGCCTGGCTGTTTCCAGTGTGGCTTTGAACTCACAGAGATCCGGATGGAGCTCTGCCTCCAGAAGGCTAAGATTAAAGGTGTGAGTGTCACCATTTTCTGGCCTCTAGGTCTGTCTAGTGGCTGTTCTGTTCTCTGGTCCTAGATAAGTTTATTAGGGTGCACAATATATTGGGGAACACAATACCACCACAGCCAATGCGACTGATGTTTCATTTTGAAACCTAGTAACAAGACATCTCCTAAGTAAACAGTAAAGGGATTAGGTGTAGATGCTATGCTGGTTCCTAAGTGCTTATATAATCCTCTATAAAAGGACTGTTTCAATGCCTTACGCCCATCTTCCTTTGTATAGAGTATGCTTTCAACCCCAATTAGCTGGTTTGTTCAGGTGAATTTCACTGGCCCATAGAATGAGAATGAATCTGATTCTCTAAATACAGGAGGCTAATACACATTCAATTCACAAGAAGGTGCTATTCTCTATGATCCTGGCTCCCAAATAATAAATGTGGAAAGAAGCTGAACAGAATTACAGTGACCCGTAGCCAGATCCTTAGGACACACACAAAGGAGAAATATTTGTTGTTGGAAGCTGCCTGAATATTGGTATTGTCTGTGACTTATTCTAGTGTATGTGGGATATGATAACTGAGAAAT
>CABHPR010033864.1:0-13628 GCA_902168415.1 Peromyscus melanophrys
CTGCTTCATGCTCATCAGAAATTAAATCAGTCCATGTGTTCTCTATCTTTAAGTTTTTAGAGCTTGTGCATGTGTGGGTGAATATCCATCTAATAGATTCAACAATGTATTATTCACAACAGTATCCCCTCAGGATAGAAGATTTGGGCACCATTTTTATATATGCATTCAAGTTCTAGGGTTTTTTTTTTTTTGCTTTTCCATTACCCACAATATAAAAATTATAATTTAGAGAACAATTAATGGATATGAACAAGGATTATGGATTGTGGTGTGAAAATCCTCAAAATAGAGTGTACACAAAGGTAAAAATAATATGACTGTGTGTAGATACACAACCATGTTCATGTCAATACCTGACCAACTTTTAAAGTGACATTGGGAATTAATTCTCATTGCAACAACCTCATGGGGAGTATTTTTTCTCAGCCCCTTTTATAAGTGGTCAAATTGAGGAACAGAGTTTGAACAAATAATAACATTTGTTCAAACTAACATATCTAGCATTGTTCTCTATCTAAGATTTTAAATTATACACAATCTCCCCAGAGTGATCCCTTGTTCTACCCTATGTGAATCTGTGTGTGTTTCTGCGTAGATACACAGGCATAGAAGTGTATGTGGTATATATGTATGTAGAGGAATTATATATGTTCATGAATATGGGCAATATGATTATTTATAATAATTTGGAAACCCTGAAGCCCACATTTGGTTTGTGGGTCAACCATGATGTGATCTACTTACATACAACATAGCATGACCTAGTGATATTTGGTTATATCAAGTGAATAGAGGGAGGACCTAAGGGCAGATGGTATCTTCTATTCTGCCCTTGTTGGAGAAAACATTGTGTATTCAGATTTTTGGCAGAGAAAAAAAATTTATTCAATGTCACTCCATTGATACTTTTTAAACATTTTGAAAATCCTTACATTAATAAAGTTTCATTACTGCATTATTATTTTATGTATCCTAGAATGTTAAATACATATTGAATGATATCTTACTCCATAAGTGAGGCTGAACTCAAATCCACAGTAAGCCTTCTACCCCAGCTTCATCAGTGCTGGGAATACAAGTGTGTACCACCTTGCCTAAATCCTTGGACACTTGGTACACTTTGGAAAATCACCTGATGTGGTAAATAGAGAAAGGATTAGATATGAAAATCTGTGAGGATGAATCATTGTTTGTAAACTTTAACTTTATGACTGCAGGTAAAGATTTTAACTGAGACTCTAAAAGTATTAAATTGAATAATTTCCCTCATCTGCAAGAATCCTTCTGATGACTTGCTGTTCTCTCTTTCAGGAGATGAGTCTCAATTGCCCTTTGTGGCAGGAGAACAGCTTGTCTGTCTCCTTTGTTTTTGCCAAGTTCTCTGAGGTCCCTGGAGAGTGCTTCCTCCTGTTCACCCTCATCCTCCTCATGTTCTTAGTGTCACTGACAGGCAATGCACTCATAGCCCTTGCCATCTGTACCAGTCCATCCCTGCACACCCCCATGTACTTTTTCCTGGCCAACTTGTCTCTCCTGGAGATTGGCTACACTTCCTCTGTCATACCCAAGATGCTGCAGAGCCTTGTGAGTGAGGCTCGAGGGATCACTCGGGAGGGTTGTGCAACACAGATGTTTTTCTTCACATTCTTCGGAATAACCGAGTGCTGCCTGTTGGCAGCCATGGCTTTTGACCGTTACATGGCCATTTGCTCCCCACTCCATTATGCAACCCGAATGAGTCGTGGGGTATGTGCCCATTTGGCAGTGGTTTCATGGGGAGTGGGATGCATAGTAGGGTTGGGACAGACCAATTTTATTTTTTCTTTGGACTTCTGTGGACCCTGTGAGATAAATCACTTCTTCTGTGACCTCCCACCTCTCCTGGCTCTTGCCTGTGGAGATACATCCCATAACGAGATTGCAGTCTTTGTGGCAGCAGCCCTCTGCATATCCAGCCCATTTTTACTGATCATTTCTTCCTATGTCAGAATTCTGGTTGCAGTGCTGGTGATGCCTTCACCTGAGGGGCGCCATAAAGCTCTCTCCACCTGTTCCTCCCACCTACTTGTAGTCACACTCTTCTATGGCTCAGGATCTATTACCTACTTGAGGCCCAAGGCTAGCCACTCACCAGGAATGGATAAACTCTTGGCCCTCTTCTACACAGCGGTGACATCCATGCTGAACCCCATCATCTATAGTTTAAGGAACAAGGAAGTCAAAGCAGCCCTGAGGAGAACTCTGGGCCTCAGAAAGTCCTGACAATTAATAGGTAACAGGACCATGTAGAACTGTTCACTAATAAAAATGCACAAAGAGTCAGGGCATACAAACAAGCATTGGTACATTTTTCTGTCTGTCTAACATATACTGAGTATCTCTGTAATTTTGAAGGTACCTCTGTACTCAGTGCTATTTTCTAATTACTAATTCTGAAATGATGTCACATACTAAGGGATACAAGTAAGGAGTCCAATACAGTAAAGAGTATTCTACTATGTTTTAATTCAGGATAACAATCTAAATTGCCTAACTTTCAGAAGTTGTTGCTAGAGTTTTCCTGCCTGGCCCACAGTCAGGACAAATCTCTCTCACCTGCCAGTCCCACAGCCGCTCAGACCCAACCAAGTAAACACAGAGACTTATATTGCCGTGGCAGGCTTCTTACTAACTGTTCTTATAGCTTAAATTAATCCATTTCCATAAATCTATACCTTGCCACGTGGCTCGTGGCTTACCGGCATCTTTACATGCTGCTTGTCCTGGCAGCAGCTGGCTGTGTCTCCTTCCACTTTCCTGTTCTTTTTCCTCTCTGTTAGTCCTGCCTATACTTCCTGCCTAGCCACTGGCCAATCAGTGTTTTATTTATTGACCAATCAGAGCAATTTGACATACAGAACATCCCACAACAAGAAGTTTTGCAAATTCTATTCCCTGATTCCTCTATGACTTCTGCTTTATATCCAGACATATCTCTCATGACTCTTTATTCCATAGTAAGTATACAAATGGTCTTATTTCATTCCATATCTCTATTTTATAGTGCCACATACTAAAAGATTCCGAATTCCTTTGCAAATCATATATACCAAAAAAGTGTAGACATTACAATGCACTGAACTGTTAAGATTTGAAACTATTTACCTTAAAACATTGAAGAAATCTGAGAAATATTTACAAGAGTTTCTATGGCTTTTTTTAAATGTTAAAAATATTAATACTTCAGGACCCACAGACCACTCAGGGAACCAGTCAGTTAAGTGCATATATTCACTCTCCCTCAATTCCTCCAAGTCCCTCAGCTCTGCAGCAGAACATCTGCTATACTCTCCCCTTCCTCTATGACTCCCAACCCCAACAGAACATATAGACTTTCTGTAATATTTCTTTACCCAACTCATCCCACTATCCAACCTCTAACATCAGCAGGCATTCCCTGGAAAGAGCTGGCCCTGCAGGCCAGGGAAACAGAGAGGATAACTTCACCTCTCTCTCCTCTCCTTTAAATCCAACTCCTTGTCACATCCCCAGCTCTATAGCAGATCACCTGCTTCAGCCTCCTCTCCATGCCTGTCCCCATCTCTGTTGGAACACACAGATCTTCCCCTCCAACCTTTCTTCCCCCACTCATCACTTTATCCCTGTCCCAAATCCAGCAGACGTTCTCTGGGAACTCACAGGCTACTCCTGCCAGGGAAAAACTAGTTTAGCTATGAAACTTCAAGGCTCCCTCCTCTCCAGCAAATCTAATCCCCCAGTCTCACTCCATCTCTGTAGCAGATCACCTGATAAGGCCTCCACCTCCTCTCTACTCCCAACTCCAGCGGATCATGCAGAGCTTCTTCTCCAACCTTCCTTCCCTACTCATCCTCTTATCCCAGACCCAACTCCAGTTGGCTTTCTCTGGGAACCTGCCAGCCAAACCTGACTGAGAAGAAAGTAGGCAAGTGAAGAAGGTAAGTGGGCTTCAGATTTTCACTTACCCTCCTCTCCTCCATGGGAACCTGCCAGCCAAACCTGACTGAGAAGAAAGTAGGCAAGTGAAGAAGGTAAGTGGGCTTCAGATTTTCACCTACCCTCCTCTCCTCCATATCCATTCCCCTGTCTCATCCCCAGATCTATAGCAGACTACATGTTGTGGCCTCTCATTCCTAGAGGACTGAGCAGATCCTCGTAAAACACAGCGCCTTCCTCCTTCTGTAGTTCCTCTATGCCACTTCCTTCTAGTCCATCCCCATTCATAAATGTCAGCTACCAAGACCTAGAAACACATTTTACTGGGAACACCCAATGGACACACTTTTCTGGATCCCAGAAGAATTTCTTACCACTCAACACACAGCCACCATACTTTCCTAAGAACCAGAGAGGGCAACAGCAACCAAGGAAGAAAACACCCACCCAAGAAAAACAAGACCATATATCAGCATCTATAATTGCAATCTTCCCAAACCTAGACCTCAGTGTAAAATACAATCAATAAAAGTCAGGACAATATGTCTCCAAATAGAGACCAGCAACTCTGCCACAGAAGTCCCTGAGTGTTGCAACATAGCTGAAGCACAAGAAAAAGAACTTAAAGCGGCCTTTATGAATATGATTGAAGTCCTTAAGGAGGAAATGAATAAATCCTTTAAAGAAACCTGTAAAAACACAAACAGTGAAAGAAAATGATGAAACAGTTCAAGACCTGAAAGTGGAATAGAGTCAATAAAGAAAACCTAAAATGAGAGAAATCTGGAAATGAAAAAGGGACACAAATGGGAATTTCAGAGACAAACATCACCAACAGAATACAACAGACAGAAGACAGAATCTCAGGCATTGAAGACACAATAGAAGAAATGGATACTTTAGTCAAAGAAAATATTAAATCTAAAAAAGTCCTAGCACAAAGCATTGAGAAAATCTGGAATACTGTGAACAGACCAAATCTAAGAAGAATAGGAGTAGAGGAAGACAGGGATACTAGAACAGGAGAATCAAGTAGAGAGGGGAGTGAAGAGGGAGATGAGGGAGAGATATGGAGAGATCCAGTTGGAACTGAGGGCCATTGAGGGATGGTATAAAAACCTAATACTTTAGAAGCTTCCTAAAATATACACACATATGAAGATATCTAAATGATATCACCAAATAATGGGGGAGACAGAGCTCAGTTAGCCATTTCTTGTCACCAAATGAAGCTCCCAGTACTGGGATTGAGTTACATCTACCTGAGTTGTTCATTAATGGTGTCCCATGGAAACCCCCAACCAACCCTGGCTGTTGCCATGACTATATATTGTTCTCCTCAAACTGACAGGAAGGCTTCATTTCTGAAGACAATACCAGCACAACTCATTGAACAAGGAGAAGTTGAGCTGATGCCTACACAAAGCCTTCACCCATACATGCTAGAATCTTTAGTACATGAAAGTAGTCTGCATACAGCCGAAAAGAGAAACATCAACACCAAACCACCCACAAACCCTTTGATCAACAATGATATCCTGTCTGATACGTTAGACTAATTTGTTGGCTTATTTTTATGACAATCTGACATAATTTAAAGTCATCTGAAGTGAAGGAACCTCAATTGAGAAAATGTTTCCATAAGATCTGGCCGTATGGCATTTTCTTAATTAGTGATTGATGGTGGATGGCCCAGCCCATTGTGGGTCATGCCATCCCTTGGCTGATGGTCTTGGGTTCTATAAGAAAGCAGGCTGAGCAAATTATGAGGAGCAATCTGGTAGGTAGCTCCCCTCCATGGCCTCTGTATCAGTTCCTGCCTGTAGGTTCTAGCACTGGTTGAGTTCCTATCATGATTTCCTCCACTGATGGGCCTAGACGTGGAAGTATAAGGTAAAAAAAACCCAACAACCTTTCCTCCTCAATTCGATTTTGGTCATGGTGTTTCATCACAGCAATAGTAAGCCTAACCAGGACAAAATTTGATACCAAGGGCATTGCTGTAACAGACCTGAACATGTGTTTTTTGAGAGCATTGAGAAAGGATTTTGGAATTTTGGGTTAGAAAAAGCCATTAAGTGCTCATTGCCCTCATTGTCACCAAGTTCCTCATAATCTATGAGTTGTAGGAAAACTCTAAGGGGGTTTCTAGCCCCTCGCTGGACAGTATTACTGGTACTTAAAATAATAGTCATTGACTTTTTCTAAGCATTGTTGCTGGAGCAGATTAATGATTCAACCACCGCCTATAGAAAGAATTTATTTTATTTATTAATAAGAAAGATGTAGATTGGTAGTAAAGTTAGGTTAAGATGTTGTTAATGGCTTTGATGTAGAAAATCTTAGGGACAATTTAAAATTTAGAAAGGTACACTTTTGATAGCTGAGCAAGGGACTCATTGAGGTCAGGGAACAAGAACAATGGCAGCAGGGTTATTACTAGCTGACATGCCTTTCTTGCTAGGATGGGTTGGTGATCAAAGGTGATTATTAACTCCTCATCCATTTTTGCTCTTAGTTTCCTGATATGACTTAATAAAAAACTTGTTGATTAGTGGGTATATACTCTGAAGACAAAGTAGAATTGACTGTTTTTATATATAAACATTTAGGTTTTTTATTCTTTTAAGGTTTTTTTTATAAGATTACATTTTGAGATAAATAATGAAATGATATTCTTTTCATTGTAACTGCAAACTGCTGCCTGCCAGTAAAAATCAAGCAAGCAAGCAAGCAAACAAACAAACAAAAAACTGGCTAAGAAAAATACCTTGCTTGCACTTAGTAAATCTATAACAAGTTGCTTAGACATGAATGTGGGTGGTTCCTTGGGAATAATTTGTTTTTCACTTGTAATATGTAAAATGTTTAGTCATGTAAGAGTACTGGGGAACATGCTGGGTTTTTTTTACTTGTATTCATTGTAATCATTCATTTGAAGAAAAATAGAATGCAACCACATTGTAATTTTTATATTGCTTGAAAGATTTTGCTGGTATATATAACTGTAGGGAAAAATAAGGAAGAAAGAAGGACAAATGTAGAAGGAATACAACATGGAAGAGATATAAGGAAAACATCAGGAACAATGTAAAGGGAAACATCAGGAAACAGGTAAGGGAAACAATAGAGAAACCCTGACACGTGTGTGTGTGTGTGTGTGTGTGTGTGTGTGTGTGTGTGTGTGTGTGTGTTACCCCTTTTCACCAGCTCCAAAACTTAAGTTTTGATCCACTCACTGGCCCCAGAGAATTAAGTTTTGCTCTGTCAGAGAAAGTCTACTGAATGATAAGTTGCCATTATCCATGCCTCCTCTTCAGTCTCTGACCTGCTGAAAGCTAGCTGGTCTTTCAGCAACATCCATTATAAAAAAAGAATACTACAAAAATTTGGAAAAAATTAAAAAATTCCCTCCTATGGAGAAGGCCTCAATTAGAAGGCAGGTTTTTGCCCCATAACAATTGTGCCTCTGTTGAGCCAATGGCACATCATGCATGGAATATTGCATGCATGGAGTATTGCAGCATGTGCAGTCCTGCACTGGGTAAGACCATTGATGTACTTTATCTCTAAGCAACTACCATAGCATTATCTGTCTCTGTAAGCTAGTCAGGAGATATCAATTGCATACTGTTAATGACTCTCAAAGATTGCTGGAAGACATTGCCTATCTGCAGCCCACTATTGGAGTAAGAAATCAAGAACTGAGTAATTTGTTCAAAATCTTAAATGGTGACAAGGACTTAAATAGTTCAAGAGAATTGTCAGGTGAAGCTGAGAGAGAATTGGTTTTGGTGGAAAAGAAATTACAGTATACACATGTGAATCATTTGGATCCAGAGATCAATTGCATTCTGGTTATTTTACCCTCTATGCATTCTCCTACAGGATTATTAATACAGAGGGAAGATATTATCTTGAAATGACTCTTCTTACCACATAAACAGAGTAAAAATTAAAAAAAAAAACTTACGTGGAAAAGGTTTCTGAGTTGATTCTAAAAGGAAAATTGAGACTTCTTCAATTAGCAGGAATAGACCCAACAGAAATTGTAGTACCTTTTCCTAATGCTGAAATTCATTATGGGCAGAAATTGAACATTAGTGAAGAGCTTGAAGTAATTTTGGGGAGAGATTAATGACAAATATCCCCAAAGCAAGAGAATTCAATTTATAAAAAGAACTGACTAGATTCTTCCTCATATTGTATTGGGAACACCAATTTCTGGAGCCCCTACATTCTATACTGATGCAAACAAATCAGGAAAGACAGGTTATAAATCAGGGAATTTAAGTAGATTGGCTCAAAACCCTTATAATTCTGCTCAAAAGTCAGAATTATATGCTATTCTCATGGTATTAATGAATTTTACAGAACTTCTTAATATAGTTATTGACTCTAAGTATGCAAAAAGACTTGTTTTACACATTTAAACTGCTTAATTTATTCCTGATGAGTCAGAATTAACTTTGTTATTCATACAATTACAAGAAATAATCAGGAATAGAAATCATCCCATATATAACACACATCAGATGCCATAGGGGTTTGTCAGGCCCTCTAGCACAAGGCAATGATGAAATTGATCAACTATTGATAAGAAATGTGCTGGAGGCTTCAGAGTTTCATATAAAAAAAAACCCCACCATGTCAATAGCAAAGGTTTGAAAAAAGATTTTTTTCCAATCACTTGGCAACAAGCCAAGGAAATTATAAGGAATGTCCTATTTGTTCTTTATACAACCAAACTCAACTACCTGTAGGAAGTAACCCAAAAGGTACTCAAGGGAATGAATCTGGCACATGGATGTGTTTCATTTTGTAGAATTTGGAAAATATGTACACCATACCATAGATACATATTCAGGAATTCAATGGGCAACTGCTTTCAGTTCTGAAAAGACTGATTCTGTAATTACACATCTATTAGAAGTCATGGCCATCGTGGGAATACCTGTACAAATTGAGACTAACAATGCTCCAACATATGTCTCTAGTAAAATGAAACAGTTTTTTGCTTATTACAATATAAAGCATATTACCTGTATGCTTGTAATAAACCTGTAAGTATATCGCATGTATACCACAGACTCCTACTGGGTAAGCAGTTATAGGAAGATCAAATCAAACTCTAGAGGATATACTGAATTAACAGAAAGGAGTAATAATGGCTCCCACAAATAGATTGCATAATACTTCATTAACATTGAATTTTCTAAATGCTAATGAGAAAGGAACTCCAGCTGTGGAAAGACATTGGATAATAGAAAAATAACAACTGAATTAAATCAGCCTGTATACTTTAAAGATGTGTTGACCTCAGAATGGAAACCAGGATATGTGTTATGTTGGAGAAGGACTTTTCTTTTTGTTTCCGCAGGAGAAGAAAAGCTATGGATAGCATGAAAATTGATAAACGTTCAATTTGAACAAGAGAGACCTCTTAATTAGAAGAGGTGATAGTTCACCAAACAGTATGACCATTCAATCTAAACTAATTTATACAACTAACAAATGCTTCGCATTTGATCAGATATAACTTACCAAAAAGGAACCTCCCCAAAGTTAGGTTGGGGCAGGGTTTTGTTTTTGTCTTTCAGGAGAATGAAGGTTAAGGAATCTGAAGAACACTGGACAAATGCCACAGCTGAAGGAAAAGGACAAACCATCCAGAAAAAAATGTCTCAAGAAAAAGTAATTGGCCTATTGGTATATCACATTTCCAACAGGATAAAATTTCATAAATCTTCCCAAATGTTTGTTTCTGCTGTTCTCTCCAGACTCTTAACACAAATGGTCTTTCTGTAGTCCCAGTCCAATTAAAAATTAAAGCTAACTTTGGAGTTGGAGTAAAAAAAAAAAAAAAAAAAAAAAAAAAAAAAATGTTAAAGTAAAATCCAATATCTCTGTCTCATGACAGAAGAGCCACCTGATATAGGACAGAAAAAATTATGGACTATTTTATTGCCACCAATCTCATAATCCTTTGGTTGTATTTTGACTCTTTAAAGCTTTCATTAAGGTATAAATATTATCTCAAATTTACAAGATCGATATATATATATATATATTAAACTTTTTGTAATGTTTTTAATGATCATATAGAGTACTAACTAATTCTAGAAAAAGTCTTCATCTACCTTCCTGTATCTGATTTTGGGTTTGAGTCTCTATTAGGTAACTAGAAATTAAGTTTTTGTATTCTGGATGTACACAACAAATATTGATCCTTTAACCTCTCTGAGATCTGCTGTACATGACATTTAAAATGTTTAAGTTTTTGGCAGTGAACTATGACCATGCCTAACACCAGTCTTTGGAGTATCCAAAAGGATGATAAGGTCCCACAAAGATGATTACACCAGGATTATGATAAGGCCACTAAGCTGACAAACACCACCTAAAGATCAGCTTTGGACTACAAACTGTTCAGGGCAATATTGAGGTGGCTAGCTGAGATGATCCAGCCTCACAGACTACTGTAGCCAGGACTTGAGACAAGCCCTCCACTTTCCCATTATCCAGAGACTGGATAACAAATGATACAGCTACCTTTCCCAGGACTTGACAATTAGCCCAAATTTTCCTTTTCAGGATCCCCTAAAGATGCCTCCACCCCCAGACAGCAGGAAGTAATTTTAAGAACATGATGCCCTTATTTTCAAGAGGTGGGATGAGTAGTTTTTGGTTGTTCAATGGATTATTGATATTTGTCACCATTTATGGTAGTTGGCTACAAGTTGTTATTGGTAATGGTCAGGAAAAAAGCTGAACAAAAGGGATTAGATTCAGGGTTCTTGTTCTGAAACAAAAAAGGGGGGATATAGATATGATAGGATAAAAGGGTAGATAATTGAATCTACTTTTAAACCAAAAAAGCAACTACTAGTTTTAAATATTTTACATTGATAGGATTTTGATATATTGATACAAATTTAAGGTTATTTTTGTTAGAACATACTGTACAGACATTTGTACTCTTGTTCAAGGTATTGTACATATACAGCTTATTTAACTATGATGTACAAATTTCTAGTCCTTGAAAGTTATTATTTCAAACTATTTAGGATAATAAAGAAATGCAGGTTAGTAGTTAGTCACCTATTACAATTAAACTTGTTGTCATGTTAGGCATGTTTTCAAGGTCAAACAGATATATTTTAGGTAGACAAGTCATCTTCAAACACTTCAGAGATCTGCAGAATGTGGCATTTAAGATGTTTTAATTACATAGGTTCTTTTTTTAATGACAATGAGACATATCTGCTCCTGAAAGTTCCAATTCACTTCAGAGAAAATGATGGGCATCTAAGAAACTCCATGTGGAGTCTACTTTCTTTGTGGCAAAAGTTAGCGCCTGGGCAAGAAAGTGCCCTTGCCTCAACTGCTGACCGTATGCTGTCCAAATTGGACAAGCAGGACACAAGGAAAGTTACTGCTGGACTTTTCCAAGACAAGATAGGACAGCCTTTCAGAATATCCTGCTTCACAGATAGGATATTCCCATAGGCTGAAGATGGATGCCCCCATGTTACAGAGGAACCTTGGGTAACTGTTCAGGAAGCCAGCTGTTTCTGTTATTTCTCACATTTTTTGTAAGTCACTTGCTTGCACTTCCTGCTTAGTCAGCTAATAATATTTCCTTCTTGGGTCTCTGAGGGAGTTGAAGACTAAGTAGTTATAGTTTTACTTGTTAACACATTCAGAAAAGAAACTCACAAAAAAGGTGCAAAGTATATAAGATTGAGAGACATTAAAAGATAGTTTTGGTAATGGAAGTTACAATAAAAAGTGAATTAGGTACAAACTTTTGGGCTCACCAAGATAGGATAGATGTGGAGGATTTTTTTCTGAATTTGACAAATGTTAATGGACTAGAGTTGGTTGATGTATTTATTGCCTTGTATATATATATGTATGTATATATAAAATTGCTATATTATATATAGCTATTGTACTTATTGTAAATAGTTTTTCTTATATTAGTTATAGCCTTTTTAAATTTTAGACAAAAAGGGGTAAATGTGGTGATATATTGTTTGTGCTCTAACAGATAAAGCTGGCCTGAAGATCAGAGGTTGGAGCTAGCCACTAATTAACCATAGAAGCCTGGAGGTCTGTTTTGACAGGAGACAGGAAGTGATGTGGTTGGGAAGAGAGAGGAATATAAGGTGGGTGGAGACAGGAGCTTGGCGCTTTTTGGTCTGAGGAGTCAAGAGAGGTAGTTGGTGACTGTGGCTGGTCCTTTACTTCTCTGATCTTTCAGCTTTTACCCCGATATCTGACTCTGGGTTTTTTCTTATTAAGACCAATTTGGGTCTCACTACAGAGGTATCCTATACATTGCACTGCAAATTTTATTTAATAATTCTTATCTTCTGAGAGTGACATTGTCTGCCATACAAGGTAATTCCATTTCAACTCTTTCACTTAAATTTGAATTTTGAAATTAGCTTACTAACAAGTGGTTTTCTATAATGCTTTTCTTCATCTACAGTTTCAATTAACCCACCCACCACGCCCTCAACTTTCCCACCCCTACCTCCATCTACATTTAATCCTTTAACCCCAAAACTCCCTCTCTTCTTTCACATGACCCCTTCATTATTTTTAATTGGGTTGTGAAATAGCAGACTTCCATATGTCTTTTCATATGGACTTCCCTTTTGTTAGCCCTCCCATCCACTCATTTTCCTTTAAATTCCCGTACTCCTTCCTACATAACCCTTTCTAGCTCTCTATTTCCATGCTATATCTACTATTCTCCTCCCTTAAAATGTTGTCCCCACAAAGATGTCCCTTTCTATTTTCCTGGATTATATGTGTGCTCCAAGTTAAATTCACAGGACAAATGATTTTAAGTTAGACTCCACATATGAGAGAGAAATTACAGACTTTGTTTTTTTGTGCCTGAGTTAACCTGACGGTATAATTTTTCCTGTTCTAGCTACTTATTCTTATTTTTGTGATTTTATTTTTCTTCATAGCTGAATATTCCATTGTGTATATACACTTTTCATACCCACTCATCTGTTGATGGGCATCTAGGTTGATTACATTTTCTAGCTATTATAAATAGAGCATTAAAGAACATAGATGTATGAATGTTTCTGTAGTAGCCCATTAGACATATGCTCAGAAGTGTTAGATCTAGGTCATATAACAGTTCTATTGTTAGTTCTTTGAGAAAATTTCAGGCTTTAAAATGGCTTCCCTAGTTTACACTCTCACCATCAGCACATAAAAACTCCCCTTTTGTCATAGTTAATCCAGCGTATGCTGTCATTTGTATTACTGAAGATGGTCATTATGACTGGGGTAAGGTCAGATGATAAACTAGCTTAGTTAATTAATTACTTTAATTAAGTTAAACTGATGGATAAGTGTGTTGAGCACTTTTTAAGTGTTTCCTAGAAATTCACATTTCTTCCTTTGAGAATTTCTGTTTAGGTCCATAACCCTTCCTTTTAAAATTGCATTATTTTCTTAATGTTTAGGCTTTTTTTTTAATCTTTGTAGATTCTAGACCAGTATTTCTCAACCTGTGAGTCATGACCCCTTTAGAGGTAGCATATTAAATACCCTACATATCAGATATTTACATTACAATTCTTAACAGTAGCAAAATTACAGTTATGAAGTAGCAACAAAATAATTTTATGATTGGGGGG
>CABHPR010033918.1:0-21786 GCA_902168415.1 Peromyscus melanophrys
TTTTTTTTTTAATATTTGATTACCGTGTCATCTGGGCGACATGCAGGGCCTGCTTTCCCAAGTGCCACAGTTGGTAAGAGGCAGGGCCAACTCTGTGGAGCCCTATCCTCTGTTTTTGATGGCAGCGGGAGCCACAGACCTCACCACAGACAGGCTGCAGTAGGGCTGAGGACCCAGACCCAGACCCAGGTGGCAACATCAAGGCCCCAGATGGCAGCACAGGCCACCTTGATCTGTATGGCCCAGCAGAGGCTCAGTCCTTGGGCACTAAGATGGTCCTAGGTGGCAGCCCACACCTCTGACATCTGGGTGGCCCTTGGTGACAATACAGACTATGGAATCCACACAGATTCCCAGCTGCGGTTGGACCACAGACCCAGACATGGTCCTTGGCAGCAGCCCGGGCTGGATGTCACCTTGGCCTTTGCTGGCAGCACAGGTCACTCAGGCAGGCATGGACCCAGCAGCAGCATAGCCCTCGAACACTCACCTGGCCCAAGGTGGTGGCTCAGACGTGAGTCATCCACGTGGCCTTTAATGGCAACAGGGATCTCGGACAACTAAGACCCTGGTTGTGGCAGAGCCACAGACCCAAACATGGCCCTCAGACACAATTTGGGTCTGGAAGACACCATGGCCCCAGGTGGCAGCTCAGGTCTGTGTGGCCTGAGCAGCAGCTCAACACTCAAAGACCAATATAGCCTCATGTGTCAGCCTAGACTGTGGCCTTTGCACAACCCTCAGTGGCAACAGGAGCCACGGATGTCATTTCAGAGCCTGGCAACAGCAGGGCCATGGAACCAGACATGTCTCCCAGACGTGGACCTGGATGTCACCATAGTCCTGGGTGGCAGCACAGGCCTCCTGAATCAGCATGGCCCCACGGTCCCAGGTGGCAATGCAGGCCTCTTAGGTTGGCATAGATCCTGTGGGGGCACATCCCTCAGACACTGACTTGGTCACAAATGGTGGCTCAGACTCTGGGGATCCGTAGGGTCGCCAGTGGTAACAGGAGCCACAAACATCAACAGCCACAGCTGCATCAGGACCACAGATAAAGACTTGGCCCTTGGCAACAGCCCAGGTCCAGACATCATCATGACCCTAGGTGGCAAGCGAGCCATCTACTTCAAGCATGTTCCTCACCACCCTCACTAATTCAGATCTGCCTCTCTCCCCAGCACATGAATCATTCTGCCCCTCTCTCCCCCATTTCTCTACCCTGTACTCACTCATCATAAGGGTGGTTGACTGCCTGGCACCTCTGGTGCCAGACAGGCTCATGGTTAAATCTACTCCCGCAAGGCCAGGGAGCCTTGGGGAAACTGTGTCGATCATCTGAGCACTGCTGACCGCCCCCTTTTGTCCCTGGCCAGCCCCTGCCACCTGTGGCAGGCGGGGAAGTTGGCCCTGGCCCACACCAGCTGCAGCAGAGCAGAGAGTGGTCACTGCACACCTCGCCAGGGGCGCACACAAAAGCTGCCACTGTTGATAGGGTCACAGGTGAGCAAGTCCTGTGAATGTGAGAAGAGGGGAGTGGCACTGGCCCCCTCCCTCGTTTGCCATGTGGTGTCATGGGTGAGGGAACTATGCCCTCCCTCCACCCCTTGCCAGCTGAGGCAGGTGGGACAGTCGGCCTCAGGGACATGAGAATGGAAGAGCTGGCCCTATCCCTCACCAACTGTAGAAATAGGGAGAGCGGGTTCTGTACCTTGCTGGGCAAAACAGTAGTGCTGGTCCTGGCAGTGCAAGTGTGGGCAAGCTGACCCGAGGGCAGGAGAACCGGCTCTGCCGCTCCTTGCTGCCTGCTGCATTGGGTGAGCTAGCAGAGGCAGTGCTAGAGACCTCGCCATGGTGGTAATGATGAGGGAAAGCTGGCGGGCTGACCAGCCCAGCTACCACCCAAGACCAGAACCAGGGCAGTGAGTTAGCCCAAACCAACATCCATCTCATCTATGAACTGCTGATGTATGTGAAGGAGCCGGATCTGCAGATCCAAAGCTACAGGATCTCTGTGACACATCTTCCAACAACAGGATATCCAAGAGTCCCAGTGAGGCCCATTATGGATACAGTAGCAGAAGCCAGGGGCTTCAAACCAGATCAACAATTCAACGATTCAGTGCGATGAACACTTAGAGTAAAGATGTATGGACTAAGATGTATACTGTGTAACTCACTATATCATGCCACAGCCTCCACAGAGAGATTATTTTTCTTTTTGTTGTTTGTTTTTGTGGCTAAACTTTTAAATTTTGTTTTGTTTGAGGGGTAGGTCGAAAGGGCAGAGGACAGAGGTGAGGGGACAGGAGATGAGGGGGATCTAGATGCATGATGTGAAATCCACAAAGAAACAATAGAATGTTCAAAAAAATTGTAGAGCCAGTTTCTTGCCTTAATTCATTATTTTCTTTCATATTTTTCACACAAAGAGCTTGAGCCTGACTTTGTCATATTTCATATTTGACATGATGTCAGTCCATGATGACTGAATTTAGCTATTAACTTAAAAAAATTACATTTTTCAAGTATTAATTTCCCAATGGGAGAATAAGTTGTTACTATTACTAGTTTTATTTCATGTAGCTCACTCTAATCTTTCTGTTTTGCTCCATTAATTTCTAAAAGTTAATTGTATGACACTATTGCCATGAACAAAATTAATTTCTTCCATTGTGCATTCTGTATGCTAGGACTAATATAAACAGTAATTATGATATGTGCATAAAATAGTACATGAATCAAGTATGAATATACCCTGAGTGCACTTTGCAATTATTTAGTATTACATTTTTATCATTCATTCAACAAATATGCCGTAATCTGGAAAAAATGCTAAGAAAATTTATGTTTCTCTGTAAATATGTTTCCTTGCCTTTGTAACAAATCTGTAGAAAATAGTACCAATAACTATACTCATAAAAATGAAATAAAACATCATAGTTTTTCATAAATGAAAAGTAGAATGTTAAGAAAATTTACAAGATGCAAACATTTAACCTGGATGTGGTAAGGGGGAGGGGAAGTTTGCTAGGAAAAGATAATGGACAGGCCTCTGAAACATGGGGGATGTCAACTGGGAGTGTCTCAAGCTCCAAAGAGAATGGTTGGGATTACATTTTAAGCTGTTGATGATAACTAAATGCATAGGTGTGGATAAAATCAGATGAGGGTATTGAGCATGAACATCAAGATAATATTGCCCCCTAGGGAACAGATACACTGAAGTAGCTGGGAAAATAACTCACTGGCAAAGACAGAGGTGTGGTAATATTGTGTTTTCCGATATATTGTGCAACCTAATATCTGGGGGCAGAGAACAGAACAGCCACTAGATATAGAAGCCAGAAAATGGTGGCACACACGCCTTTAATTCTAGCATTCCAGAGGCAGAGATCCATCCGGATTGCTGTGAGTTCAAGACCACACTGGAAACAGCTAGGCATGGTGACACACGCCTTTAATCCCAGGAAGTGATGGCAGGAAGCAAAAAGGTACATAAGGCGTGAAGACCAGGAACTAGAGCCTGGTTAAGCTTTTAGGCTTTTAGTCACAGTTCAGCTGAGATCCATTGGGATGAGGACTCAGAGGCTTCCAGTTTGAGGAAACAGAATCAGCTGAGGAATTGGCAAGGTGAGGTTAGCTGTGGCTTGTGTTCTGTTTCTCTGATATTTCAGCGTCCGCCCCAATACCTTGCTCCAGGTTTGTTTTTATAAATAAGACCTTCTAACAATTCGTGCTACACAGAGGAAAAGTTCCTTTGGAATGGAGTAGTTGTTTTGATTTTAAAAAGGAAGTCAGCTGACTGCCATGCCCCGTGTTCTGCAGATTGTCTGTGGCACAGGGCATGCATTGCCACTGTTAGTTTTTTTTCTCCAAAATCAACTTTTAATGGTTTTTCACAATGTCTTCTGAAATCTTTATAATTTCAAAGTAAAGTGGGTTCCCTTGGTAGGATAACATTTCATAAGTGTGATAGTTTCAATCTTCGCTTTGTCCGGATTTTTTTCTTTTGTATTTTCTTACTGAACCTGGGCTAGGAAGTGTTTTCTCAACTCGACATAAGCTAGAATCACTTGGGAAGAAAGAATCTCAGTTGAGACAGTGCCTCCATGGGATAGGACTGTACGCAAATCTACAGGACATTTTCTTATTAGTGATTGATGTGGGAGGGCTCAGCCTTTGGTGAGTGGTACCACCTCTGGGAAAAAAATGTCCTAGCTAGTATAAGAAAGGCAATAAGAAGCCCTCCTCCATGGCCTCTGCATCAGCTCCAGCCTCCAGGTTCCTGCCCAGCTTGAGTTCTTGCTCTGACTTCCCTTAAAGATGGACTATAATGAGCAAGTGTAAGCGAGATAAATCCCTTCCTCTCCAAGTTGCTTTTGGTCATGGTATTATATCACAGTAATAAAAACCCTAACTGAAACAGACCCTAAATCCATAATACCATTTTTGGGAAAGGATGATATTTGTAATATATAAAATTAAATCTTTTTAAAATTGGGAACAAATTATGGTAAACATAGCTGGGATTTATCAAACTGTGTAGTGAGTTTAGGATTTTTTTTTCACATCACTCATTTGCTATCTTTGCTTTGTTTTCTTCATTTAAGCTAATTTGAGTAACTTTTTAATTGTATTTTTAATAAATTGGCAATAAAGAAATGCCACTATCCTCCCCCCCCCCCAGATGTAGATTATTTTGCTTTTTGTCATCTATCATCTGAGGCATCTCTAGGTCATGAAGGTAAAGAAATCTACTTGCTCTGAAGAGACCTGTGTACCTAGAACACAGAGCAAGATTTGAAGCTTTGTTGTAGTGTGGATGAACTGTCCTTGTAGCATCCCTGACATTCAGGTAAGAACTGGTATTTCTGTGGGTGGAAACTATTAGTATTTCTATTTAATGGAAATCAGCATGAGTTTCTGGATTACTTATATGAACCTGTACAACTTATACAGGATGGAATAAAAAAGAACCCAAGAAAACTTACACATATCCTTAGTTATATAGCCAAATTAAAGATACAGAGCTCAGATAATAATCAAATTAGAAAAATGAAGTTGTGAAACAGACACTGGAAATAAAACACTGATAATGCTCAGGCTAAATTCATACTTGATACACATTGAGGCATGTTTTATTAACAGTTTATTCAACCATGGAATTTTCATTTCCTTTACTCCTTATCAATCACTAGCCAGAGTTTTCTAAGGCATAGACTGTCTTCACTGATGTCTTCATGCCTTTGAGGGCAGTTCACAGATAGATTTTTATTTGTAAGCCAGTGCAGACATAATGGAAGGTGCTCATTGCATCTTCTATTAAATGATAAACAACTACCAAAAGACCTTAGTTTTCACTATTGGAAACCAGAAGGATCTAATATGTTCAAAGGAATTCAACAAACAGAATGACTGACAGAAGCGTGCATTTAATTCCTTGCTTTGCAGAGATACATGACAAAAGTTGTGTGCGTGGCTTGTCCTTTGGGAAGGCCCGAACTATTTATTTTTAAGTAAGAAATAACAATGGAGCAAAAAAAAAATCACAATTAAGAAAAAAATAATCTTGAGGCACAAAGGGACCTGTGTGTCCTGGACTAAGACATATGCAAGCAATACAAAGTATTCCAAATACAGTATGAGAAGAACAGTCAACAGGCCCTGGAACAATGTTCTGTCTCTCAGAAATGGGATGTTTAACAGCTCTGTGTTCACAAATGGCATTGATGAAATAATCTTTATTTTTAAAGGATTTTATAGAAATAATTTTAGCACCATCATTAAAAGAAAAAATAATACTATTTCAGCCCTGCCTATCTCCAGTCTCGGATTAACAACAGAAGCGCAGCACCTTTCAATATCTAAAGTATAAACAAGAACAGAAAGTCTATCCCAGCTTCTAGAGATGAGGTAGCTCATGCTAAGAAATGTTGGGTCATATTTTCTCATGAATGTTCTCATTCTAATCCTCACATTTGATTTGAGTGATCATCACAACTCTGGGTTTCTAGATCTTTCCTTTATGACAGGCTTCAGAAAAATGAGATTGTACCTGTAGGGAGTCTCAACTTTGGTTACTGAGTGTGTTTAGAAAGTTATGTGGGTATTTGGGTTTTTTGTTATTGTTGCTGCATTCAATATCTTCTTACATAAAAAAAACCCCACAAATATAACTTCTACCTTATTGAAAGATTACAACATGGGAGACCTCGATTTGGGGGATGTGGGGATGCGGAGTGGCTTGGGAAAGAGGGCTGGGGGTGGGAGGAGGGAAGAAGGGGTATCTGTGGATGGTATGTGGAGTGAGTAGAAAATTTCTTAATAAAGAAAAATGAAAAAAAATTGAATGAGAAAAAAATCTAAATGAATCAGTCTTTACAAAATAAATTGGAAAGCTGAAGCAATTTTATGTTTTTTTTTTCCTCCTGAAATGCAATGAATTCTATGAAGTTCTATGTGTTGGTTAAAGATTTCATTTAAGAACATGGAAAGGTGATATATTATATTCTCTTTAAAGAATTTCTATAATTGTAGTACAATATCAAGACATGCATGAGAGCTTTAGCCACAAAGTAAAATATTTTGCATTCATTTTTCATGGATGATCTGGGACTAAGAGGACACAGAAGGGCACTGCTCTCTACTTTCCAGACTGCAGCCAAGCAAAATCAACATGTGCTGAGGTTTGACTCGCCCCGCTCTGTAAGCTACCTGCTAGGAAGAAGAGTTTCCTCATAAATACTAAGCAACTTATTTACTCATTACAGTGAAATGGATTGATGAAAACGTATTTATTTTTTAATCAGTTTACTATTTGGTAAAGGTGGTCATTGTCATCGGTCATCTGAAATCTAAACTGCCGTATTGAAAAATATTTTAAGTCAATTAAACTTGAGAATTGTAAGTAAAATAAATATTCTGAAGGATCAGGAGGCCAGGCACTTCAGACTGTATGTACAAAGCTGATACAGGACCAGCCATTGCTTCAAGAGTCTCAGGATCAACCTCAAACAGGCAAAGTTCTTGTGAATGGTGGTGGTCATTGGTAGCAGTGCGCATTGCCGCGGTGGTGGTCATCGATGGCAGTGCTCATTGTCGATGCTTCTGGGCTTCTGTTACATGAAACAAACTGGCCCAATTTCGATGCCAAATTCCTGGTCTGTGCTGCCAATATCCACAGGAGCAAGATCTATGATGGGCAAGCGGGCCACATTCTGTGTTCTGTATTCAAAGATAGTCTTGCCGACATTTCCATTTCGCTTCTGGAATTCAATAGGGAAATGGGTGAATAGTATACACACTTTTTCTAAGAATTTTGCACAGCAGCACCCTCCCAAGGCAGCTTTTTTGTATTATAAAAGCAGTGGTCTATACAGCTCAAGGAAGTGTGGCACCAGTGTGCATGGCAGAAAGGAGACATGCAAATCAGCGTTTCTCTATTGTAGAATCACAGAAGTTTATGATTGAAAGTGAGATTCAGTAACTTTACTTGCTGAGAAAAGAAAGGAAGCTACAGAAAAGTGTAGTTCAAAAGGCACTTACAGAACAGGTATCTTGAAGAACGGTGTATCTGAATCTAATGTTTCCCTCTCCTTTGATTTCTAAGTCATTTGATCCTTTGAGCACCACAGCTTTCTTGAGGTTTTTGGCTTGGTCATCCATGTACCCCACAGTGTTCCTACAGACGTAAGTAATGTTCTGGGAGGCTTCTTTGGATAAAAGGCGCAGGAAGGTCATCTGAGTAATAGCTGTATTAGGTGACTGGTAATCTCCATATGTGAACTAGAGAAACAGAGGAGTTTATGTAACATGACATACCTAGGGATTAATAATGCCACCCCAAGAGATGGCAGATTGATGACAGGTAGACGATAGAGGACTGACTATAGATAAATCAAATGTGAAAAATATTACTTAGTTTTTAATATAATAAGATATTGTACCTATACAAAGGAAAATATTTTCAAATATCTATCCATAGTCACAAGTACCTGTGTCCTTATGACCTCAAAGAAGAGGTGAACAAAAAATTATTTTAATTTCCCAGAGAAAAATTAAATATTTTTAAATCTGCTTTAATTCTATATATATTCTATACTTATACTTAATAAATACAATTCAGTTTTTCACTAATTAGAATAAAATAGGAATTAAGTGTAAGTATAAATCTATTTTACTGAACAGTTGCATACATACCAGAAATGTTATCTTGTATAACACAAGTGCCCCAAAACTCATTTCCAATGAGTTCTTTCTCTTCGTCTGCAGCTTTGGGTTCTGCTTTCAAGGCAGCATTGTGGTTCCTGACAGATTGTTTTAGTTCAACTACATTTCAGCTGTTTGTATTTAAATTTTCATTTTCACTAAATGAAGGTAGAGTCTAGCTTGTCATATACTGAATTATAACACTTTCATAAAATGGTAATTGGGGCAAAGTTGGAATCAGAGGAAGTAAGCTGGGATGAAATGCTGACTTTGTAACATGAAACACCAAGATCTGATAAACTCTGAACACTAGGCTGTGATTGAAACATAAGGTAGACGGGAACCCAGAAAAATTATAATGTAATTCACCTAATTAGAAAAATGAGTAAACTTTAAGTAACACCTCACAGATTTCAAGGGATTTCCTTATTTTAAGAATATATTGCCGGGCGGTGGTGGCGCACGCCTTTAATCCCAGCACTCGGGAGGCAGAGGCAGGCGGATCTCCGTGAGTTCGAGGCCAGCCTGGTCTCCAAAGCGAGTTCCAGGAAAGGCGCAAAGCTACACAGAGAAACCCTGTCTTGAAAAACCAAAAAAAAAAAAGAATATATCTAACATGTATCATCATTTATCTTTCTAAACACTACACTAACCACTAACATTCACAGAGACAGTGAGATCAGTCTTACCACCTTTACTTTAAAGTAGCTATAAGGTTTTAAAAGGTGCAGTAATTTTATAAGATCCAATTATGACCTAGGTCTTCTGGAGCTGAGACAAGACCAACCCCTCCCACTGTACTCCATAGTCAGTGACATGTATTAAAGGAATTAATATTAATGATTATTTATTTCATTCTACTAAAAAGAAAAATTAAAATTTTAAATTCATATTAATAAATCTTGATAAAACTTTTTAGAGAAATATTTTGCATTTCTAGTGAGAACATATCATTTAAAAGTAAGCATAGTAAACTTAAACCCAGTCAAAAATAACAGCACAGTTTTTATAAATGTGGAAGCATAATAAATAGTAAAAAGTAAGAACTATAATTCAGAGTGCACATTAAATCACCTGAGACCCTCTGTTCATGTCGAGACCGTACCACACAGGCTTACTGTCGGGAGACTTGCTGGCCCACCAGGTTTTAAGTGGAACGCTGGCTGGGTTTGCTGAAATACATGTCTCTCCTGTTTCCATATTACAGTAAACTTTGATTGCATCTTCCGCTGACCCCTGGTTAGGGTCAATCCAATATTCACCTATTTTTCAAGATAGAAATATTTGCTAAATGAAGATTATCTCAAATATGATTGAATCTCTAAAATAATCAATAGAGATTTGATCCTTTATTCAAAATGGAATTGTTACAGGAATGGGGAGAAGACTCAGCAGGTAAGGTGTTTGCTGTAAAATCATGAGGACTTGAGTTGGGACCCCCAAATCTGTACAAACTAGGTAGTTATGGTGACTCACTTGCAGTCCCAGCATGTGCAAAGATAGAAACAGGAATCCCAGGGTAAGTCGACCAGCTAGACTATCTAAAACAATAAGCTATGCACTCAGCTAAAAAGTGAGACTTAACAAGTAAGAGGTACAGTAACTGAGGAAGATATCTAATGTCAACTTTCTCCACGTCTTCATATGCACTCACACACGTATAAACACACAAATACACATGCATGCAACCACTCAGATACACATATAGGGAAGAATGTAACTGTTAAGCATGAGGAGCCTTCCCCAGTTTAAAAGCACTTTTCCAAATTGTGTATTTGAGACTCAAAACATCCAAGTGATTCTAAAACAAAATATACCAAGACAGTGCTTGATGTTTGATATACAGTCACATAAATATACAAACAAATATATTTACTCATATGTATTTAGTTAGGTAGTCCATTATATGTGTATGCTATTATATGCAAATTATAAAAATTAAATTTTGAATAAAATGAGAAGGGAGATATCAATTATACAGTTAATAAGAAAAGTATATTTTTTTTAGAGAGAACATTTTTAATTGTCCCTGTTGGTGTCACTTCAAAATTAACTGAAGCTCTGGTATTTTACAGCTCATTCTTACGGTGTTAGATACCACTTTTCTGGGTCTAATCAGATTATTGGAGAAGGCAAACTTGGAACACCGCCATACTACTAAGGTAGAAACACTACTTCCTTCCAAACTGCCTTAGAAGCTCACTCTACATGATCCTGCCAGGAAGGACTGCAAAAGAGAGATTGGCAGGACATTAAACGACAGCAAATAGATTCCATATGTAAATAATTTAGGGAAACACACTTTACTGGGCTCTCAATGGTTCACCTAATTACAATTCTGAATGATCGTGTAGGTAAAAAAAGCATCTTTAATCATGCAGGAGCAAGTATTTTCTGAATGTACATATGTATGTGTTGGGACCACTTCCTCAAAATTTGGTTTTTGATAGGATATGATCTCTATTGTATATGTTACCTGGTAGGGTCCTGGAGAAGTACCACAAAGACCATCATCCATGTATGCAATCAGTAAGAGTGTTTGTTACCAGCATGTTGGGGCTGTTCATCCCACATAAAGGCAAAATAGTGATGAACCCCAGAGAAGCTCACAGGCTTCTTTTAAGCATAGCTAAGGAGAGTTCCTAGGACAGTGAGGTCATTTCAGATATGACTGGTTTAAGCAAGTGGCAATCATATTAGTATGTTCTAATTGGCTAGGGCTAGTCAGAGGCTGACTAAGGCTACAGTTTTCCCAATTTTGGGCAGCCCTGGACAAGTTCTAAATGTCCTTATTTGATTATTACCTTGAACTTATTGACTGTGGAGGCTGATTGGCCTAGTATGTGCTGTTTGTGGGGGCTGGCTCAGGCCTGGTACTGCACATACCAGGCCTCCTCATCCTTGCTATCAGAGGTTTTGGAAATTGATTGTCCTTTGTTCATGGCTCTTCCTCAGAACCTGCCTGCTCAGTACCAAGAAGCAGGGACCAAGGTCTAGTTCTTAACTGAGTTATTAGGGCAGGCTGTCAAAGATATTTGCCTGGCCTTCTCATTACCTATCATCTTTACTCTATAGTTTTTCATGTTATTGTCTCTACCACAAAACTATAAGCTCTGTGGCATGTTGAAAGTTTTCTTTGTGTCTATCATTAATTATAAAGTTAAAAAAATATTTTGAGCTGCAGTTGAGAATAACTCAACCCAAACAACATGCTTCGCTTGCACAGGCTCCTATCTACTCACCACTCTGCTTGGTGGAATGACAAAGTTTTAAGTCATCACAAGTCCGGGCTGGGTGCTTCTTGGAACCATCAGGGCTACGCATGGTTTCAATCTGGCTGCTGAGAGACTTCAGGGTAGCATGGACCCCAGGATCAGTTTTGTTTGTGTCATCAGGAGCCGCCTGGTCTTCAGTAAACTCTGGAAGTGGATCTGGCATGTTTTCATCATAGTGGCCCATGATATCACCAAGAGCAGCAGTAAGATGACCAGGGGGACCCGGAGGACCAGGGGGCCCAGGTTCACCAGGAGGACCCTAATACAGAGAAATTGGGGAGACATTTAAAAGTGTTTTGACAGTTACAGTTACTTGGTACACCAGTTCATCATTACTGAAGAAGTGTGACTCATGCTTTTTAAACAGGCAGGGCTGGCCTGTCCAGCAATAGCATTGCAAGAATGGGGAGTGATGTAGAGCTATTTTTCAGGCAAATATCTACAAGTCAGGCTCTGAGATAAACAAAGCTTAAAGCCAAACTATTCACTTTGATGTCTTCTTTGAAGATACCATGTATCTCATGTGAAGAACATTCAGAGTTACAATCTTTTCAAACAATTTTGGACAAGATACAACTGGAATTCTTCAAAAGCAGCTATGTGCAGAAGGCAAAAGGGCTGTCAGGGAGTGGGATCTGGTTCTCTAAGTCTGCATGTAAATACCAGGGAAATAACCACAAGACCCCCAATGTGGAACTTCTTAGCTCCTCCAAATCGAAAAGAAAGACAGAAAGTCTTTTTGTATGTACATGAATTATGGTGAATGTAAAAATTCTCTGTACTGAACAAAGTTGAAGAAAAGTTCCCATTAGCCTTTTCATAGCCTTAAGGATGTGTCCTGATCATTTGTTTTCAGGAAGAACTTAAGGAATGTGAAGACTCAAATAAGCCCAAAAAAGTGGCAAAGTTTATGAGTTGAGTACTTTCCATTAATTCCTCTGCATTTTCAGAGGAAGAACTGAGTCCTGAAAGAGCCCCATAACTAAAGAGAGATGGAGTCCACATCTCAGGTAGAGAGCACAGCCCTGGGTGTCAGAGCCTGATGTGCCAGTACTAGCTCTGCCATTCACCAGGCAAAGTGTCTTAACCTCTACGCCAATGCTTTCTGATGATAGGGATACAGTCAGACGATAGATGGATGGAGAGGCAGATGACCGATTTTCTGGGATGTCATCATGATTCCATACATCCTATCACACTAATCTGAGAAGAAGAGCCTCATCTCACCAAGACCACTGAGCCATAAAAAAGTAAATCAAGAGCCACACAAGTCAAAGATAAATTGTATAGCTGTCTTCTTTTCATGGAGAAAGAAGTAGGGAACTTTCTTGACTATGACAAAAATAAACCTACATACCTACATAAAAAGTAATAAGTATTTGAATCAATGTCACTGTCACTGGGGGAATAAAGACTAAAATGGTAAGGTCCAATAAATAAAATGAAAGAAACACCAGATTGAAGCTTAAATGCACACAGCACACATGTGTAGATAAATGATGCATGTCTGAGGACAGAGAAGCTATAGACTAACTAATATAGTTTATTAATTGATATTACCTTATACTAAATACCCTTAGATTTATAATTGGAAACTTCTAATTGAAATCTTGGATGTCATTTTCAGTAAAGAAAACTTTCAAACTTATATACTCATCTTGTTCCAAGCTCCTGATACCTTGATTTCCCTTCCATAATGGACTGTATCATGAACTACCAGGTAAAATAAACCCTTTCATAATTTGATTTTTTTCAGAGTATTTAACAGCAACAGGAAAGCAAACTAAGACAATTGTAATTTCAAACAATACATTAGCTGCACAACTTCTATAAGAATGCAATCATAGCTTGATATTTGATCTCACTGAAATATCAATTCAAGGACTTGGTATCTTGAGCTCTCATTCTGTATGCTCTAAATACTGTGTGTTAAAAGACTTTAAATAATTACTTAACTAGATAACCTTGTGACTTCTAGGTTTATTTTAGCAGTCTCAAGACTTGTTGGCAAGGTTGCTCAGATACTATTGGGTAGACTCCGTCAGCATCTCCCATGCAAACACTTGTGAGCTTACCTCTGGTCCTGCTTCTCCTACACTTCCTCGCACACCAGGAGGTCCAATGGGTCCAAGTGGCCCAGGGTTTCCTTCTTTGCCTGAAGGACCTACTGGTCCTGGAGGACCCTGTCAGAACACAAAAACTGCATTTTAGAAGAAAGACTTTGCAATGTTTCTCTAATAATAAAAGAGATTGAATAATTACCATGATTGCTCAAATTCCAGTCTTAATAACCAATAAGTGGCCTTTCAACATTATGTTACATTTACAATTTCACTAAGTGGGAACTGTCCATCATTAATTCTGGTTAAAGGACCAACATAAGTTAAAGACACTAATAGGCTGTGGTGGTTTGAAAGAAAATGGCCCCCAAGGGGAGTAACACCATTAAGAGGTATGGTCTTGTTGGAGGAAGTGTGTCACTGTGGAGGCAGGCTTTTTGAGGTCTCATATATGCTCAAGATATTATTCATTGTCTCAGACCATGTCCTATGGCCTGAAAGATGATGGACCCTCAGCTACTTCTCCAGCACCATGTCTGCCTATGTGCTGCCATGTCCCACCATGATGATAATGGACTGAACCTCTGAAGTGTAAGAGAGCCACCAAAATTAAATGTTTTCCTTTATAAGAGTAGCCATGGTCCTGGTGTCCCTTCACAGCAATGGAAATCCTAACTAAAACACATGCTAATCACTGACTTTCATTGGTAACAACTGTTTCATTAAATTGTTAATAAACTTGGTTGGAATGTCAATTATTTTAGAAGGAAATGATGTAAGTTGAGTTATTGCTGTAGTTGAACCTCAGCACTTACACCACAGAACCTCATCACATCCTAGCACTTTATGTAAATTTATGTTGTACTTAAATATAGCGTTTTTGTTTTGCTAATTTATCTTTCTAATTTTTTCTATTTTCCTAAGTATCTGTGTGAATTGTCTTATGACACCAATGACTTATAAGAAGTAGATTTATATGAGTTTAGAATTTCTAAAAGCCTCCCTATTGATTCTCTTTTATTATTTGCTTCCAAATTATCTTTGTATAAATGTCTTCTAGGGTTTTATCACAATTAAAGAACAAAATATGTCTATCTCCAAAATCTATTCCACTTCATGAGTAGGTCCAGTCATGTCTAAGAATTCATGTTTAATGGAAATTTAACCCCCAATAAGAAACTGAATAGAAGAACATATAAAAATCTGGGTAAGAGATTTTTACCATGGACTCACAGTACAACACATAATATGCCATATTTCAGGGTATTTCTATTTTAAATCATTTGCTAAGTTTGTCCCATACATTTTATGTCAACCTCAATGAACATGAGCAATTAATATTTAATAGCAGGAATATTGTCCTCAAGAAACAATATTATGTCACTAAAGACTGTATTATGCACACCTGAAACTTAGGAGTTTCTGTTACTTACTCTTGGGCCAAAAGGACCAGGGATCCCAGCACTTCCTTGTTCGCCATTTGGACCCTATACAGAAAGAATATTCAAAGTGCTGTTAAAACATTTAAATTTTGCATTAGATTGTATTTTACGTTTAAAAGTATGCTGTTACTAACTTTAGCACTAGAAATGAAGCCATTAACTTCCTAACATCCAACTAATACTAAAGACAACTGTATAAGTAAAGGGGTATGTAGCTTTTTGCTCTATTTCTTCCCCATAATATTATTGCTTATGTATGAGTATTTATATTAGGTAATTATATAATTATCCATCAAGATAATTTTAAATTAAAATGATATACAAAAGCATCCATCTATTTCATGGAGGGATGGGTGGTCCTGTGAATACACCAGTATATTCTCACATGCAGGGAAGGACATTTAAACAAGTAACTTACAGGAGGGCCAGGCAGACCCTGAAGGCCAGTGAAGCCTCTGTGGCCTTTCTGACCTCGGTCACCTCTGTCTCCATTGTCACCCTTGTCACCTCGAGGTCCTTGGGGTCCCTGTAAACAGTCAGTCATTAATATTACTTCTTAAGACTACAATTTCTTGTGATCTTACTCTTTATGATTATATTTACTACAATTTTTAAAAAATTCTTGAAATTATAACTTAATAACTTTTGCTTTCCATGCTTCAGCTTACCTCGACATGCCTCAGCATAGCTTTTGCCATAAGTTATATAAACAGTCCCTAAACTAGCATCCCAGTGGCAACTCATCCTTGAGACACACTCATGCTGTTCAGGACACCTTGCTTCCTGTCTCTCTAGCTCTCATCTATGACCTATGGCAAACTTCTTTTTTAAAAACTCACCATCCATGTTGTCCATGAAATCTACATGGACCTAGAAGCCACTAGTTGGGAAAGCTTTGTCAGTCTTTGATTTCTCAGGACCTCATCTCCCCTGGCCCCCCTGAGCTACTGTTCATCTGATGCAAGAGAGTTTCTGTTACTCTCAAGGGCCCTCAGTCTTCTCCTTATCATATAAAATTCAATTCCCTTGTGCTTTTTAGTGCAGGTCTAAAATGCACTGCCATCTGCATAGTTTCTTTGTAATAAAATATTTCAAAAAATCTATCTTCTACCTTTCTGAAATATTCCTTATTACTGTTACCTATTCCAGCACATATCATTACTGCTACCCATTCCACTACACATCATTACTGCTACCATCTCACAGAGTTCTGGCTTCTCTGAGTCAGTAATTATCCAGCAGCCTTTCTTTTCTTTGCTATTTAAGAATTTTAAATTATATTTCTTCTTTGGGTATATATTTTATATAAGAAAACATTTTTTGTTCATAAAAGATAGAGCTTACAGGTAAACCACGTTTTCCAGCTCGGCCAGGTGGTCCTACGGGGCCTCGAGAACCCTAGAAAAAATTTCATAAAATTTATTGTCTTAAAATATAAATGTAAATATGAATATAAATATAATAGTAATATATTAACATAAACATAGATATAAATATAATGTGCACAGTTGTAAGTAATTAAATGAAGCCCAGCAAATGTTTCTACATCAGGTAAAAACGCACTAACTCTAGTAACAGATTATAGTGAATATTTTTATTAGCTTGACCAAATGAGGTTCAACTTAGTTGACTGTTAAATGACATTGTTTACTTAATTTTGTTTATATGTATTACAGTTCATATAAATCACAACCTGTTTAGATTATTAAAGTAATTCTAATAGAAGGATCATACCCATATTCAAAAAGCAACTCATTTTTAAACTAAGCATATATTTCACTCATAATTGTCTATTATTAATTAGAGTTCTTAGCTAACAACATACACAGGATAGGAATGCATATACACATCGTTACAGGATAGCATGTCAGTATCTTATAAATGTCAGTGTGAAATTGGCTTTCTTACAGGATCTCCTCTTTGTCCCGCATCTCCTGGTGCACCAACAGGCCCAGGAGTCCCAGGGGCACCCTGAGAGCCTGGCAGACCTGCAGGCCCGGGATCTCCACGGTCACCCTGACAACAACAGACAGAATATTGTTCTTTAAACATTTATTCTATAACAGTAACAATATTCTATATTGCTCACATTACATACAATATGAAAATATACCATTTCAAACATGTTGGTTTATTATTTTACTTAAATATTTTACTTTTATTCACTAGTCAATAAATTAAATTCAAGGGAATAGGATTGTTTCTCCTCAGCTTCAGATCTTACCTACCTTCAACTCTTGTTCCCTACACTCAGATTGTTAGAGTACAGGAGTGTTCACCTCCAGAAGTTAACATTTACTAGTCTAATTTCCTAGACTAGCAGTCTTCAAAGGACTGTCCACATTTGTAAAACGCAATGTAATTCCAGAGTGGGAAAATGTTAAGGAGACCACTTCCTATATTTTCAGCTCCACAGAGTCTTTCAGAAAACTGGTTCTGAGAGTTCTTTGCTTCCTAGCTTTCCCACCTCATGGAAGAAGGGCAAACAGCATGCTAGCTGCAGTCCTGGATGGTACAATGCCCTTGAAAGCAACTGCTTCTGGGGGGCAAACAAAGATGTCTTCAGACTGGAAGAATCGGGAGAGAAAGAGTCCGCCCTCCTTTCACTCAGATGACCCATCTGACAAGGCTCCAAACAGTATCTCGCTATGTTGGTACAGGTGAAATCAATGTGACATGAGCTTGCATAATTAATGTGGACATAATTAATGACTCAAAAATGGAGTCAAACTTTATCTCCTGACAGAAATTAATTCTTACTTGACTTATTAATTTGGCAGCTAGGGCAAACACTTGCGTCTAAGTTAAAGAACACATATACAATAGACTTAAGAGAAAAATTTGAAAAGCAAGTTATTTAAAGCATACATACAACTGGAATTTATAGGGAATTGCCTGTGTTGTATGCATTTAACTTTGTGATTAAAAATGAAACAGCAATTTCAAGTGCATGTAAGGGTTCAAGAAGCTGCAATAATATTTCAGGGAGTACACATCAAGACCTTTGAATGCTTTCTGCATTACATGTGTACACCAGCAAAGTCAAAGACTCCAGATGTTAGAAAAATTTCTGTGGCTATGATAGATAAGGAGAGTCTTAGTCCATGAACCCCCAAGCTTCTCCATCCCCTTGTTAATAATATGATAGCATTCTTGAGTCCTTACTCTGCAGAAGAATTTTAAGTCTGGTATTAGCATATAAACACTTGCACTAAGCATATTTAAGGTATTTGGAAATGGATTCAGAAAACTCAGTGTCATGTGGTTGACTTGTCGGTGGTGGCCAGCTCTGTTTCCTAACAGCTGTGCAACCACCAAAAGGGACTCAGCTGCTGACATACCTGGGAAAATTGTCAGCTCAACACAGGCCTCATTTAAAAATATACTGCGTATCTATCATTTAGAAAGCATCATTGCTTGTATCCTTGTAAGTTATTGTCTTTAGGGAATGAGCAGAAAAATGTAGGTGTCATTCAGCTATGTGAGTGATATGGAAATTCAGAAGATCCATTTACATCTTCATCCAAATATGAAAGCAATTTGGTTCCTTGCTCTTGAAAATATGTGTTATACTTTGTCATGCATTCAAATATTATTTCATTTAAAAGGTCACCCAAGGTTATAACCTTACTAAAAAGTTTGCCATCAGAAAAGTCAGAGCTGCACTGGGGCTATGGGGAGGAAGAGTAGTTATTATTATTATTATTATTATTATTATTATTATTATTATTATTATGCTAGAATTACAATGATTTCAGGTTTATGTGGCTCTAGTATTCTAATCAGTAGCATTCCACTTACCCGTTCTCCAACTGCACCATCCCGTCCTGGGGTACCATCATTACCAGCTGGTCCCTAGAAAGAACAGTGTTTGAGACATTGGCTCAGGAGGAGATTTTTAAACTCTCATCCCAGTTGACAGGAAATGGACCAACATGTTTTACTCTTCTTTGAACTATAAAACAGCACTCAACAGGAGCCTCAGCAGGAGAAAGATGGCTACCAATTTCTTTTTATTTTCAATTGTTTGTAAAGTTACCATATTCTTATTTACTCTAGTTACTCATTTCTAGTTCTCAATTTTAAAAAGAAGTCCTCAGACACATTGAAATAGATCACATCTACAGTGTTGCTCTTTTATGTTTTGTCTGAATTCTCATTTTGTTTTTCCAATTAATATTTTTAAGGTTTTGAAACCAGATGACTGCATTTATATTATATAACATTCCATTTTAAAGTGTATATTATTATTTCCTTATTTTACTTTGATTTTTTCAGAACTATGTTTTTATTTTTTGATAAAATTAGCTGTGAAATCCCTGACTAATTCTTTCAGGAACATGTGATCCTTTGGTAATTCACTCATTAAGCTGCTCAGCAGAGGGTATTCCAGCCTTTAGCTTCTCAAATTGCCTGTCATCACTGTATTTCCTCTCAAAAGAGACTAAAAGGACATGACAACCATAATGTTACTTCACAGTGATAAAGAAAAATGCCCTCTACTTCCTCTCCCTTCTTCACGAGCTGTAAGAGTTTCATTAATCCTATCACCACAAAGCTTGGCAATTTTGATAAATATCCCATCGCAGAATGAAATCATAACAGGGGAAAGATGAATGGCTGTGTCTTTCCACCTTCAAAACCATTTCCACAGACTAAATCAACCAAAATGCTCACTGCAGCTTTTACGAAAGTCAGTACAAGGGCACTGATTTGGTTTCTCTCTCATTTAGCTAAGTCTCTAGAAAGGCTGAGTACATCAAAACAGCATGACAAAAATCTTTCTTAAGCTCATACATGCAATCTATCTCTAAACATCTACATCAGCTTCATAATGGAAGAATTATCCCCACCACCATTAGCTAAAATAGAAGGTATTTTCCTTAGGGTTGCAGCACTCACTTCTGGCCCAGGTTCTCCTACAGGACCATTGGAGCCTGGGGGTCCTACGGGTCCAGGGGGACCTTTATCTCCTGTAGCACCAGTTGGTCCTACTTTCCCTGGTGTGCCCTGAAATTAAAGCACAAGTATGTCAACCCCTGCAGAAAGAATTAAGAATACCAGTTTTCATAAGGCCTCATTTATTCAGTAGTACGTCAATCTCTTCTCCTATAGAAATAATTGTCCAGTATCCTACAGCACCCATGTTTGCTTAAAGACATGCCCACTTCTGATCACATTACTCCTGACATATCAAAGAGATGAAAAGTACCCTATACCACCTCCTTAGGTTTGCATTTTGTTTTTGAAACATATGTAGTCAATTATGACTGCCCTTCTGGAATCTGTATCACTACAAAGATATACACACCCTTATCACTCCTGTTTTTCTGCTCGTTTGTTTTAAATGTGTTCCAGTACTTTACGCTCATCACTGAAGAATTTTAGTTTCCAGTTCTTGGCTCAACTCTGATATCACCAAGATAAACTTTAACTCCTAATGTGTTGGCTTCGTATTTCTACCCAAAGGTCTTCTAGTTTATCGTACCAGGAGTCCAACCTCTGTCCACATTCCCTAAAAACACCGTTTTCCCCTCAAACAATGTAAACACTCACTGGTAAAATCAGTCACTTCAGAGTTTTTACAGCATCAAACTTTCCTCCATATTCCAAAGAATATGAGATCCTCAAGCACTCATGGGAAACAGGAGATTATAGTTCATCCACAATCACTTCTAACGTGACCTCAGCTCACCTAGTCATTCTCTTTGTTGATTAACTGTGAAGTATGGCTGTTTTGTTAAGGTTGTTTCTTTTAAAAGATACTAGAAAACCACCAGAAGTAATCCTCCTTTGCTAGCATCATTTTTATCTTTGAAGAAATATTTGAGTCACCAAAAATCCAAACACTTGTTATCTACTTCTGTAGCTCCAAGGTTAAACAAATGTTTGTCAAGGTGGTTAAGCATTTAACATTTAAGATCAAAGGTTTTTAAAAGCTAGAAATTTATGTCAACTTAAGACTATTTGAAGCAACTCATCTAGCAAAACAAATCAATTCTTTCTGCAAAAGTTATATAACATATCAGATGAATACTGACCAACACAGCTACTCACCGCTGGGCCAGGAAGGCCGGGCATGCCTCGCTCCCCACGTTGTCCAGGCATTCCTACGATCCCTCTTTGCCCAGTGGTACCAGCCGGACCCGGAGGACCATCTGGACCCTAATGGTGATAGCAGACTATAATTACTACTCTACAGGGTTTGTCCATATCTGAGTAATTTATATAGTTGACTATAGTTTTATAGACTTTGAGGAAATATGAGGGTGAAAAAAACCTCTCTTTTCAGTAGCCCCAACATTATTCAACATTTTTGAAGGAACTTGATAGCTAGTGAAAATAAAGGAGAGAGCTATTCAAAAAATTATGTTTCTTCCTTTTAAAAGGACAAAAAGAAAATTTAGAAGCATTATATTTCTAAAAATGTAATATTTAGTAGTATGTAAATATTAAATATGATAATATATGTTTTATTTTCTTCACATATAGGAGACAGTCAATAATGAATGTTTTTTGGTTTAGTTTAAGAAAACCATGCCCTTTACCATTTTGTAAATGTTTACATATACACTTTCATAGCAGAGGATTAGAAATTGAAAATGTATATAACTTAGTGAGATAAAAGCATTTAGGAATGTTTCCAGATAGATTTTACGGCAGTGATTATTACAGTGATTATAAATATTTCAACTAGAGCTGTAGTGAAACAGATGTCAAACTTACAGTTTGTCCATCTTCTCCTGGGTCCCCTTTGTCTCCCGGGCCGCCAGGTGGGCCAGCTGGTCCTCTGTCACC
>CABHPR010033922.1:0-15957 GCA_902168415.1 Peromyscus melanophrys
GTGTGTGTGTGTGTGTGTGTGTGTGTGTGTGTGTGTGTGTGTAAATTACTTCTCTCCTTCCATATGTGACCTGGGGTTAAACTCTGCTTATTGAGCTTGGTGGCAAAGGGCAAGTGCTTTTTCTATTTCAACCATCTTGACAGCCTGGGAATGACTTATGTATGCAGTTGATGGGTAGTCAGAGTCCTCATTCCTCCTGCAGATCTGGCTTTTCTTTGTGATGCAGGCTTAGCCCAAGAACTAGTTCAGGTTGGAGAACTAGGGAGTAATGACTTGTCATTAGAGAATCTGATCAGCCTTGTGTATCCATTCTTGATCTCTTTTGGTTTCATAGTAAGCAGTGCTCCTATGAACTGCTCATGAATCATTTTTCAAGAGCATCATGCTCCGTGGCCGAGCCCATAGACTCCTTCGGTCAGGATCCATCTCCTCATTACAGTTTCCTGCTATGAGGGACCTTTCTACTTGTTTAAGTAATTATTTTCACCTTGCTTCTGGTTAGTAAGGGCTGCCATATGTCCTCTGATACTTTAGGAAGCCATCTTGCCTATTACTACTAAAGATCAGTGTGCTTAACCACTATCCTATGCTTACAAAGCTCTGATACAGTAGTTTATAAAGGTGTTCATACCTACTTCCACTCATGAGGACATTAATTATGGTTTTCCCTGTACAGTACAGAGTCAGGTAGAGACTCAAAAGTTTTAATTTTTCAACAAAGATAAATTGTGAGTCCAAAAAACCTAGTATTACAGAATGAAATTGGAAAGAAAAGGGATAATAATAATAATAATAATAATAATAATAATAATAATAATAACAGCTGAACAGAGGAAAGAATTAAAAGCCTTTAATTAAAAATTCCTGAGTGGATGATTAAGTGTGCAAAAACTGAAAATTTACAAATTACTTAAAACATGCAGTTGCTGATACACAAAACTGCATAGATGGATCATGGATGTTCTGGCAAACCTCGGACTGATAGCATGGTTGAATCAGCACTGTGTTGGTTACTACCATGCTACCCATCTTCAAGGAAAGCTTGATACTGATTAGCTATCGAGCTGGGCTAATGCTGGCAGCAAAGTCAGGGACCGCCTTTCTTCCGATCTGCTGATCCTCCCTCCGGGTTCACAATTTTGACTTTCACTCCAGATATCTGACAGATTAATTGATTTTGGCACACTGATACCCAGTTATTCAGCCCATGAAACTGTTCGAACTGTGAGTTTCTGAGAAGTCAGTTGAGCAGGTGGATCCCAACCTGTGCAATATCCTTTCACCTGTGAAGAGCTGAGTTCAGTGCTGCTGATCTGGTGATGCGCTGGGGAAACAAGGTTTCCGTTACCTACTGGTGCAGTTTGGCCAAATCTGGCTATAGAATGACATACGCTCCTTGAATGATAGATGCTCCAGAGGTGGTTCCTCTAGGTCAAGGTTGAGCAACACAGATGGAATGGCATACCTGTTCTGACCACCTGCAAAGGAGATTGGAGAATGTGAGAGTTTGGGCCAGTACAGGATGGTCACACCTTTGGGGAAGAGGGGCCTTGAATGTGACAGGCAAATCTGGTAGACACACTCAGTGATGGGTTAAAGAATGCCAGCCTAGTGATGCCTCACTCAGCTGCTCAGACTAGGGCTTCTGTACTCTTCTCAGAATCTTGTAGCCGATTTTCCAGTGAGAGAGACACAAGCCTTGGGGAGGCTGGGAGTTTATTAGCAGCTTGGCAGTTGGTCAAAAGGCTGCTGGTGTCCTCTTCCAGTTTGTGAATCATAAAAGCAAAACATTGAAAGAAAGTGATAATTTTTTTAAGAAAATTCCCCTTAGATGCTGATAGGCATTATTCTCTACTGGTGTATTCTTAACTGATTCTCCTTTCTATCTGATGAAATTGAGAACTTCTTTCCCCGCAAAAGCAGTTTAATGCTCAGAGTGACATTTAATCCATCTTCAGACTCACTAGTATTCATGCATGTGGACAAGAATTATATGGGACTAGACTTTGAATGATTAAATCTTTGGCACTGGTAAGCATGAATGCTAAAAACTGCAAGAATGTAAGTGAGATAAAGACGCAAAAGCTTCTCTCTCCTCTCCTCCTCCAAGTAGACAAGAGAAAGGGAGGAGAAGTGAAGGAGGAGGAGGAGGAAATGAGAAAGGATAGAGGACTGGGCGAGGACAGCAATGGGTGGTGCAAGGAAAGATGGTAGGGTGCTTTTACTTAGGTTTTCTTATTTCTGTGAAAAGACACTGTGACTACTATGGCAACTCTTTTTAATTTTTTAAAAATGTATTTTTATGTATAAAGGTGCTTTGTCTGCATGTATGTCTATGTATTGCTTGTGGGCAATGCCTACAGAGTCCATAAGAAGATGTTGGAAAGCTAGAACTGGAGTAACAGATGATTGTGCCACCACGTGGATGCTGGGAACCAAACCTGGGTCCTCTGGAAGAACACCCAGCTCTCTGAGCTATCTCTCCAAATGCCAGCAATTTTTTTTCATTTATTTTCATACCAACTATAGTTTCCCCTCCTCCCCCTCTTCCTGTTCCTTCTCCCCACCTTCTGTCTACCTCACCCCCATCCATTCCTCCCCAGTTCAGTAATGCACAGGCCTCCTATGAGATTGAATAAAGCATGGCATATCAAGTTGAGGCAGGACTAAGCCCTTCCTTCTTCATCAAGGCTGGACAAGGCATCCCAGCATGGGGAATAGGTTGCAAAGAGCCAGCTCATGGGCCAGGGACAGGTCCTGATCCCACTGCTAGGGGCGCCACAAATAGACCAAACTGTACAACTATCACCCACATGCAGAGGGCTTAGGCCAGTCACATGCCCACTTCCTAGATGTCAGGTCAGAGCTGATGAGCTCCCAGGAGCTCAGATCAGCTGCCTCTGTGGGTTCTCCCATCATGATCTTGATCCCCTTTGCTTTTACAATCCTTCCTCCCTCTCTTCAATTAGACTCCTGGAGCTCTACCCAGTGCTTGGCTGTGGATCTCTGCATCTGCTTCCATCCAGTTACTGGACGAAGGTTCTATGATGACAGTTAGGGTAGTCACCAAGCAAGTTACAGGGGGTGGCCAGTTCAGGCACCCTCTCCACTATTGCTAGGAGTATTAGCTGGGATTATCCTTTTTTTTTTTTTGACCGTGGCAACTCTTATAAAGAAAATGTTGATTGAGGGGGCTTGCTTACAGTTTCAGAAATTCAGTCAATTATTACCATGGCAGGGAACAGGGTGGCATTCAGGCAGAGGTAGTACTGGAGCTGAGACTGCTACATCTTTCTGGCACCAGGAAATCAACTGACTCACTGGGTGGTATCTTAAGCATAAGAAACCTAAAAGCCCACCCCCACAGTGACACACTTCTTCTAACAAGGCCACACCCACTCCAACAAAGTCGTACCTCCTACTAGTATCACTCCCTATGAGATTATGGAGGCCAAATACATTCAAACTACAACAGGTGCTTCATATACTGCCTTTGATGGTTTGGTGGCCAAGACCCACTGAGTTTGAGATAATAGCTCTATCTTCCCATTATCTGAACCTTTGAATCTATCTTCCATCATCTGCCAGGAAATTTTGGAGCCTCTTTGATATTTAATGTGAGACACTGAATCTTTGAGATTCTTGTGGAGAAAAGTATTGCCGTATCTCTAAGAACCATTGCCAGGACATGACATTCAACATCATGAAAAGGTGTCACATTTTTTACCACCCATTCTTATCTGGTCTTAGTTCTTTGGTCTTGTTTCTGAGCACTCAGAATTCATACTTGACTAGCCTTCCAGTCACAGCTGCAATCAATTAAACTTTATAGTGACTTCACTTTTAAAAATCAACGAAAAACTCTTTGTTTTTTATTACAGTGGTCCAGCAGTACAGTCCATATTAGGATGTGCTGACATTTGACTCTTAGTCAAAGACAACAGTTAGAAAGAGAGGTTGATCAAACTGAAAATGGTAGTGTTATCCTACAATACGTCTGGTTGGAGAACCCTAATCAAAAATTGAGGGGGGTTGCTCTGAATTATGTCTATATTTTGTCTGTCAATGGGATATTTCTGCTTGCCCAGAAAATTCATGGTAATCTAGAAGTACAAGGCTCTCCTCTTTCCTGTAACATCCACATCTTAAATGTTCAGGTTCCTGTTCTTTCTAGGATGCCAATTTCGTTATGGAGTATTGCATAGGAAGAATTCAGTCTTTCTCATGTGCTAATCACACAGTGAGTCCCAGGCCTCATCGTCAGCATGATCTGCTCTCTAACTATAGTAGATGACAAGCAATCCCACTACCTCCCGTGCTTTGATTAATTGATCAGAGCTTATCCTTCCCCTTGGCACACAGGTCCCTCTCAGAAATAACTACTCACTCACATAATTTTTTCATTCACTATATCCTTCTCCTATGTCTCCAAAGCATCAAAAATTGCATAAGCTAGTGCATCTGCAACTTAGATCATGGTTCACATGTCACAGAGAAAAAGTTTCAGTAAGTTTTTCTACTTCATTATTGCAGGGACTAGAAAATGAAATCTTCTTTGTCAGCTGGCAATGAAAATTTAATTTTAGAATCTTATCCTTAGTAAAGTCTCAAAGAACTCACTCAAGGAGGTTTTATATCAGGTTTTGAAGAAAAGAAGCTTTGAAAAAAGGTATTCCTGTGTGAGACACAGTTATTAGGAAAGTTTGTGAAGCAGCTAGGGAAAAAGTTCTAGGTAGGACAGAAGGTAGGCAATGATGATCCAGACAAAGATGTATAGTTAACCTGGCCCCATGGGGAGTTCTGAAGCATAAATCATACTATGAAGATTTTTCCTCTCCTGGCACTGCATCAGTCAGTCATCACCCTAGGTACAGCCCTAGCTTGTGGAGAGGCATGGGGCTAAGTTAACATCTTTGAGGTTAAAACAGAGCAGATCTCTGATATGATCATGGACATATCAGGTGCTGCAAGCTGATAATGGGGATCTAGTAGCAGAATCTGTTTCATCTGCTATATCCTGCATTATATTATTGAAAAATAATGGAAGTTTATAGTTGGCATTTTGAGTTTTAGAGAACTAATTTCATTTGGGCAAGATAATTAATCTTTGTGATACTGTTTCTTCTCTAGGGAAACATAAGGGAAACAGATGAGAAGTCACCTGAAGGGATGAAGTGAGGATAAATTTGTGAAAGAGCTAGTAGAGTACTTGCTTCCAATGCATGTGAAATTGATGTTACTTTAACAAAGGAGGTAGAACTTAGCAATTTTACCAGGAAAAAGATTAGGTTTCTCTAACATAGAAGCTGATATTTCTTTTCACAAAGATACACTGTGTCACTAATAGAAAGTAATACAATACACTATATAGGAATAGTCTTGAATAATATTTAAGGTAAAGAGATGGGTGTTTTAGGACATAACCAGTGTGATTAATGTTGAAAGTGGGTTATTGTTAGAATTCCTTTAATATACCATGAGTACTTTTTGAAAAGCTTATTGATAAAGTGTGTGTTAGATGAGATGCCTGTCACTGAAATAAACACTTCTACAAAGTTCAAGATTTATATTGGCTTAGAATTTGTTGTACATAGGTGATTGATTAAATAAATAATACAAATATGTGGAATTTATTTTCATTATCTGACCATTCTTTCATGTCTCTTTGTTTATTTCAATTTTATACCTCTCCAAAGATGGTGTTTTTATCTGCCTACTTAATTCCTTCTGGGAAGACTTTAACAAGTGCTTCCTGTACCTTGACTCTTCATGTAATTCTAAGAGCATTTGCATACAGCAAATGACACTAATTCATCCAATAGTTTTTAGGTGACCTGTATAACTGTGATTTATGTTCCAGTTCACTGCACATACAGTTCCTATGGCTGGTCATGCTTCTTTAGGATGTTGTTCTCCGGGCAATCATATTCCTTTCATGTTAGTCAAATACGAAATAACTATAGAACCAATACTTAAAATAATTTTAAAACTCAATATGATATCACAGAATAAATTAATTACAGAGTTAAGCAGCAACATGGAATTATTCTTTGAGAATAAATTAAATATAAATATAGCTTGATTTATGCAATCAGCCTTACCAGAGAAGACATATGGTAAGTAGTGTATTGGGTTTGTCCAAAAACACAATTAGAATGTCATGTGTAAACATTTGCTGTGCCATGACACATTCTTCTCAAGCATACAACATTTAAAGTATTTTAGCAACAAGAAACTGTCAAACATATATAATATACATTGTAAGAACCTTATATTGTTTATTTCATTACCCCTATTGAAACACAGGATGGTCAGGGAAATACTCATTGAGAAAATATTCAGTAAAAAAAGACTTTGAAGGGGTGTAGAACTTAACTACATTTTTGATGATTTAAAATTTTTTCTCACATTACATAGAACTATGGGGATTCCTTTAGCAGTGTGGGTGGCTGCAATGATTGCTAATATTGACGTGAATTTTGAGGTTTAAATGCTTGTTCAAATCAAAATAGCCAATCTGTTTTTTTAATTCAACTCCATTTTTACTGAAAGAAGACAGTGCACACATTTCTGTTTATTTAAAATCATAATAATCATCATGATAATTGTAAATATTTAAGGAGAACTTGACTTCAATACAATGTTACTCTCACTTCTATTGATGCTCAGAATAGCTAAAGCTGGGATTATTTTCTCACATAACAAAAATCAGTCACAGTAGATGCTGTGACTTATAGCATAGATTTGGATGACTGATGAACTTTAATTCCAATCTGCTTCTGAACTCTATGATTTGAGGCAAATTTCATAATCTATCCTCAGTTTCTTTTCCCTATAAACAGGGGCAACAGTAGTGCTGGCTGTTTTCTATAAGGGTGGATGTATCTATTATGAAAATCCTTGAAATTACCTGGCACTGTGAGCTCTTAGGATGCCCATTTCAGCTCACCAAATATGAGAGACAAAAATAAAAGGCACAGGAATTAGGAACTGACTGACAAAATGCCTCAAGCTATTTCATTTAAGTTTTGTCTGTTGACTTTTTATCAACTAGATCTCTAGGCTTGAAATTTTGCCAAATGACTTATTTCTTATCTTAAACCTTATTTAGAGCTGGATGAGGCTTGTAAAATATTTCATTAAGGATTTTTGTTTCTGTGCACATCTCTCTCTTTATTAATCTCCCTCCCTCTCTCCCTTCCTCCCTCCCTCCCTACCTCCCTACCTCCCTCCCTCCCTCCCTCCCTCCCTGCCTCCCTCCCTTTCCCCTCCCTCTGTGTGCTTGCGCTCTATCAGGTTCAGGGACCAAGATTACACTAGATCCATCAGCTAGCTAGAAAGTGCTCTCTGCCTAAGTTTCTGAAAAGCTTGTATGTCACTTCCGTTATCGCTTTTCCTTTCATTGTTGTACAACATTTTACTTTCCAAGCATGTACTTCTATTATGATAAACTTTTGATATATAAAATTTGATTTATGTAAGAGTTACTCAGGTTTTCCACTTTAATCTTCTCTTGGTTTTGATAGATGTATTTTCAAAGAATTTGTTCATCTTTAAATTTTCAGATTTGTTTAAAATATTCTTCATTATTTTATTATCTTTTCACTGACTTAATCTTTCTACCATTTTGAATAGCAATGATTTATATTATCTACACTTCTTTTTAAAAAAAAGGTGTATGAAATGTAGTTGGCATGTAGCAAACTACCCATATTTAAAGGATATAGGGTATGTATAAATTAATGAGACTGTTACCATATTTAAGTTAATAAATGTCCCATCACTCCTCAGTTTCCTTATTTCTCTTGTTATTCTCCCTGTCCTGACCACCCTCGGGTCATCCTGTTCTCCAGTCTAATCTCATTCCTGCCCCTGTGGACTACTAGTATTTCCCAGAATTAATATCAAAGGAATCATGCATAGACTGTTCCTTTTTTTCTAATATGTTTCATTTAGTGAAATTATTTTCATTTGTATCTGTGGTACATGTGTCAATTATGCATTCCCTTCTATTTCAAAACATATTCTATTGTATCAGTATGACACAATTTGTCTACCCATCATGTTATGGATAGACCTTCAGACGGTTTTACAGTTTTTGTTACACAAAAGCTGCTCTAAACACTCACACATACTTCTGTTTATGCACATTTTCATTCATTTCTCTAGGGAGTAAATACGTAGGTGTGGAATGTCTCTCATATGGCAAGCACATGTTTAAGTATTAAGAATCTGCCAAATTGCTTTGTACAGTGTGTTTCCAAAGACAGTGTCTAAGAGTTTGACTTTTCCATGTGCTCTGCATTTTTAAATATAGCTTTTCTAGTAGGTCCTCAATGTGGCTTCATTCTGTGTTTCCTAGTAGCAACAGATTTGTGCCTTTTTAAATACATTTATTTTTCACCTTAACATTTTATAGGAAAGCATCCTGTCAAATCTCACATTGTTTTTTAAAACACTGGATTTTTAGTATATTATTGTTATTATACATATCTAGTACTAAGAATTAAAAATAAATTCTGGATAAAACTTTTATCAGACATATACTTTAGAAATATTTTCTCCCACTGTGACCCCTGTCTTCATTTCCTAAATACTAGCCACTTGTAAAGAGTGGAGGTTTTGAATTTTGGTAAAGTTCAATATGTCAAATTTTGTCAAAGAAATCTTTATTTAACCAACAGATATGCAAATTTTCTCCATGTATTTTTCTGGAACTTTTAATGTTGGGCTTTATAATTATGCTTGTAAGACATGGTCAGCCAATTTTTTTCTGCAGTGTATGCTTTTGTATTGATGAAATATATCCTTTCTTTGTTGAACTGACCCTATATTTTTGTTATAAGTCATATTGGATTGCATCTAATCTTTGACTACATTTCATGAATATAGTCCTCAATTTTTATAACTTTTAAAAACACTTGTTTATTTGTTTGCTTGTTTGTTTATTTATTTATTTAGTGTTTGCTGAGCCTGACTCAGGTTGTCATGCTTGACAAGTACCTTTACACACTCATCCATCTTGACAGTTTCTATTCGTCTGTCTTTGAAAAAATATGTCACATGCTTATGTAATCAGTGTTTATAATAAATAGTGTTAGAATAAGTCTATTTTATTTCTTTTAACTCATCTTACTATAGTACTACAACATCCAGTATTATTTTAGATAGAGGTGGCAAGATTAGGTGTTTTTACTTTTTCCCTGAGCTTAGATAAAAAGCGTTTGTTGCTCCTTACAAAGTCATAGGATATGTGAGCTCAAAAGGGTTCTTATGGATATACTCATTCTGTGAAGTTAAAATAAAATCTCCATCTTTACTTAACTTCAGAGGTTTGATTGTTAAGTAATGGATAATGTACTTTGTAAATGTCATTTCTGTATCTACTAAGATTATTCTATGGTCTGTTTGTTAGATTTTTTTGTATGATGAATTCCCTGGATTTTCAAACATCAAGTCAGCTCTTCTTTCTTAGGATACATTTCTCTTGATCACAATACATAATATTTCTTATTCATTGTCAGGTGTACTTTTCTATGTGTTCCTAAGAAGGATGTAGACCTGTAGGGGTTTTCCATAAACTACTGGATAATGGCTTCATAGTATATTTTGGAAATATGTCCTTTTGGATTTTCTTAATTATTTTTATAAAATTGATATTATTTCTTCTTACTGCATTTGTTAGGATTCACTATGAAACCATCTCAGTGTGAAAATTTCCTTATGGGCAGATTTTTAACTACAAGTTAAGTTTTAAATTTTACCTATGTATGTATATATACATATATATGTATGTGTGTATATACATACACATAAATGTATATCTATGATTATTCAGGTTATTGATTTCTTCTTGAATGAGTTTTGTTAAATTCAAGAATTTGCCTGTGTTGAAATATAAGTTAATATAGATTACATACTACTGTCTATGTGGATTTTCTTTCATTTGCTTCCTCTTTTTATTTTCTTCATACATTTAATAATTGGATTATCTGTTCAAAACTAGGAAGACTTGAGATTTATTTTTGTTCTATTGAAAAATATCAATATTGTTTTTTTGGAGGTTAAACTCTAATTCTTTCTGAATTGGTGGAAACTGAACTCACAGATTTAGTTCGTGGTCCTTACTTTGTTGTGTTGGTCTGTTTGGGCTGCTTTAATAATTGATGTAGCTGGATAGTTTTAATAGCTGAAAAATTACTTTTTCTCAATTCTGGAAATCTGAAGTTCCAGAGTATGATCTGGCTTGCAAATCTTATTCCTATATGGTGACATAACCTTTCCATTTAGCAAGGCATATAGGAAACAAATCAGTATCTACCTTTTCCTAGTTTTACTAATCCATTGATCTTATTGGATTAAGAGTCTACCTGAGAAGTACTTGCTTTAACTCCCATCTCAAAATTGCTATGTAAAAATTTGTTTTCCTTATAATGATTTCATTGGTTGATATTAAAAGGCACTGACCCTACTTGTCTTAGTTAGAGTTTCAATTGCTGTAAAGAAACATCATAACTACAACAACTCTTACAAGGAAAAGATGGGGCTGGCTTACAGTTTCAGAAGTTTAGTCCATGGTCATCATGGCAAGAAACAGACTTGGTGATGGAGAAGGAGCCAAGAGTTCTACATACGGATTGGCAGGCAGTGAGAAGAGAGAATGACACTGGGTCTGGTTTGATCATCTTAAACCTGTAAGCTTGCCCCCAGGGACACACTTCCTCCAAGGCCACACCTGCTCCAACAAGTCCATACTGCCTAATAGTGCCACTCCCTATGGGCCTATGGGGACCATTTTCATTCAAACCAGCACATTCTACTTCCTGGCCCCCACATGCTTGTAGCCATATCATAATACAGAAATAGTCCAACTTCAAAAGTCCCTATAGCATATCAGTTTGAACCCTGTTTAAAAGTACAAAGTTCAAAGTCTCTTCTGAGACTCATGAAATCTCTTAACTGTAATACCCTGTAAAATTAAAATCAAAAAGCAGATCACATACTTCCAACATTCAATGACATGGAATGTATGTTACTGTTTTTTTATTTTAAACTCCTTACTCTTTTGGCTCTTTGTGGGGCCCGCCACCCAGCTCCCAAATAATCACACATGGAAATTTAATTCTTTCTTATAAATGTCTGGCCTTAGCTTGGCTTGTTTCTTGCCAGCTTTTCTTGACTTAAATTATCCTGTCTGTTGTTTGCCTCTGGGCTTTTACCTTTCTCTATTTCTGTATACCTTTCTTTACTTCTTTCTCTGTGACTTACTATGTAGCCGGGTGGCTGGGCCCTCGAGTCCTCCTCTTCTCCTTCTTGCTCTCTGATTTTTCTTCCCATATTTCTCCTCCTATTTATTCTCTCTGTCTGCCAGCCCTGCCAAATCTTTCTCTTGCCTTGCTATTGACTGTTCAGCTCTTTATTAGATAAATCAGGTGTTTTAGATAGGCAAAGTAACACAACTTCACAGAGCTAAACAAATGTAATATAAAAGAATGCAACATATCTTTGCATCATTAAACAAATGTTCTACAGTATACACAAATGTAACAATTCTTAAAATAATATTCTACAACATGTTACTGTTCCAAAAGGAAGGAAAGAGGCCATAGTGAGGAAATACTAGGCCAAAACAACACTGAAAACCAGCTGGGCAAAATCCAAATTCTGCATCTCCATGTCTGATGTCAAAGCTCTCTTCAGATCTCCAACTCCTTTCAGCTTTGTTGCCTACAACACACCTCTTTCTCTTGGGCTGGTTCCACTCCCTATTAGCAGCTTTACTCTGCAAAGATCCCACAGCACTGGTATTTCCAACATTTTGAGGTCTCCAAGGTGATCCTGGCTTTACCTTCACAGCTCCACAAAATGGCCTCTCTGAGTCTCCATGGAGGAACATCCCTGACACAACCCTGGCCTCAGTGGCTTTCCTTAGTCACAAAGGAAGATTCCATTCAACACCTAGGAATTTTTTTTTCTAAATCCCATTATCTTTTGTCTTATCAGCAAATAGATTATTCAACACAGAGACTAGGGAAAGGCCCCAAGTGATGTCTTTCTTGCTCTTCCCACTTTAAGAAATCAGAGGGAGATTGTTTTTCTTATTATTCATTCAACTTTGGAATCAAAAGCTTTTTATTGAAGTAGGTTAAAATTAGAGTTCAGTATAATTTAAGTACATAGAACAGCTAGAGAACTCTGAGCCACAAGGTGTATCTGTGGGAGGATGACCTAAACATTATCCCTGAATGATGTTTGAATGAGCGGTTTTGACTATACCGTTCTCCTGATGGATTTTTAGTGTCACTTTATCATCATTCAAAAGGAAACAAGGCAAATCCATTTAAGAATCCTTTGCTAACACCCCTGTGGTGCAGGCATATTTACTGCATATACATGTGCTTTTTCATCTTGGAATAGAATTCCCACCATATTGTCCTGGTAAACCATGGCTAATGCTTGACAAGCATGTGATACTACTTATAGGAAATTTCTCCTGACTTCGTGGCTTGTGGTAGGCTCACTGTTCCAGCATTCAAGTGGAACCCCATAGATAACAGCATGTTATAACTGCTTTACATGCAAATATTCATTGCAAAGAGTCATTGGTCTGGTTCAAGATTTCTGGTTTCTGATGCACCATAAATACTGGACCATTGCCAAGACTCATCTCTGATATCCTGCTGTTGCCCAGAGTCAGGGTGATCTTGTGGTTAGGAAGGGCATCTGGGGGTGGATTCCATACGAGCTGTTGGCTGCTGCACACCTCCATGTCCTCAAAGTCTGCTGGCCCAACCCTTGCTGGGCTTGACCTTTGTGCTTGTAGCCTGCCCTGTGTTCTCAGTCTCTCTTCAGGGTAATGACTGTGGGTTGCAGCTGCAGTAGCTTCCTGCTGGGGGCTGGCCAGTGGGCCTAGTACTGGCTCTATTCAGTAATGACATCTGGTTTTGCATGATCTGCTCCTCTGCTCACTCTAGCAGCTCACAGATGAAGTAGATGTTGGGGTAGACCTACTCAAAGCACTGGATCTGGGCTTGGATGGCTGCCGAGTTGGTCAGCCCAAGCCTTCTCACAACATATAGCTCATAACTACCTGTAACTCCAGCTCTAGAGGATCTGATTTCCTCTTCTGGCTGGCAATAGCTCAGTTCTTGTTACTAAAACAAGAAGGTCTGAGCTCAATTCCAAGCACCCGTGTAAAAGTACAAGGCATGATAGTGTATTCATGTAATTCTAGAGATAGAGACACAAAAAGAATAGAACCCCTGGAGTTCTGTGGGCAGTCAGTGGACCTAAGTCCCAGAAAGAAACCCTGGTTCGAAAAACAAGATAAATTGCTTTGTACATTGAACTCTGGTCTTCATACACGAGTATGCAGTGCACATATACTCCATACAGGTGCATTTGCATACGTAAAAACATACATGAGCATATACACACAAGGAAACAAAAAAAATTCCCTTGCATATTTACACAAAGGTAACTTCATTATATTTTTCTTCTTTTATTCCTGGAAAATAACTATAAAATTGTAAGTTTGGAATAATTATATATCCTTAAGTATAAGAGACAGTGTGACTTAGGTAATCTGTATACACTAAACAGGGAGAATTTTCTTAGTATTTATTTGAACCATGATATGGTATGAGATATTCCAGTAAGATATTAATTTTTACTACTAATAAAGGCATTTCACTATAAATTTTTATATTCAACTTGAAAAATTATAGTAAGACATCAAAATTCATGCTAGAAGTATCACAATCAAGTGTCTCGCCATTTCAATGAAGATATGATAGCTAGCTTGTAGAATCAGAAACTTTAATAAGGAAAAATAAAATGCAGGATGAAATGCCAGTTAATTCTGGGCTCATTGTGATTTGTGGCAGGGCATGTGGTCATCACTGCAGTCACTCGATGGATGTGACTCATTCTCTTTTCTTCCTGCCATTCAATAATATAAAATAACAGGAACTTTAAACATGGGGCCAGGCTTGGTGTTTTGTGCCTTTAATAATAGCACTCAAAAGGCAGTGGCATGTGAACCTTTATGAATTCTGGTCTAGCTTTGTCTCTATATAGAGTTCTAGGCCATCCAGACTGCACAGTAGACTCTATATCAAAAAACAAAATGAACCAACAAGCAATCTAAAACATAATTCATTATAGTGTTTTGGATCTTCTAAAAGTTTTCCTTTCCTTAACAAATGTCTATATTATTTTAATAGTAAAAAGGAACATGTTTTCTAAATCTTTGTTTCCAAAAAATAATCAACATATCCCATTATCATTTTTATTTGATATTACCTTTACATATCTGTAGGTTTTTGTAGACCATATATCGTGTTTGTTATTGAACTTTTCATCATTAGTAGGCTGAGTGCGAATATTCTGGGTTTTTTAGACAAACCACTTTCATTTAACTATGGAAAGTGATTATCTCATTACAAAGTTCTACTGTGACTTCTCCCAATACTCTTCATGCATCTCCACTGATAAAACAGACACTACTTTCAAACTCTTCTTTCTCCACCTCCCAAATGGAGGCTATGTGTTTGTGCCACTACACCTAGCTCCTGGTGTTGAATTTGATGGATGTATGAGTAACTTTTGTATTGCTTTCTATTTTCTGTGGAAAAGCACCGACTGTATAAATACCTGTGCCCACACTTCTCACTCCAGGAATCATATAACAAAATTTTATCCAACAGTTGGGCAGATCTGTTTTATAAATGGCACAAAATCTATGGCATTGTGGCCAGTTCTCTCACTAATGGTCTGGTTACTGTCTGTGCCACTCAGGACAGATGGCTTTCCATTTTTAATATTCTTTAGCTCCAGAAACTTCAAAAGTCCTCATGAGTATGGCACATTTCAGTGGTTTATGTTTTATTGGTCTCTGCATGCTATTTTCAAATAATAACTCCAAAGGCTGAAAAGTAAGGGACTCATAATAATATTAGGTAAATGAAGGGTAGCAGATGTATCATTAGCATAATGTATAAAATGTAGGACAAGATCAATTAGTAAAGGTCCTATGAATACTCATAAAATTTTTAATCTGACCTTATGTCCAACTACATTTTATATTCCAACAAAGGGAAACAATCTCTTTCAAAATTTTACTATAATCAAGGCCCACATTAAACCTTTCATGTGTTTTTAATATGTCAGGTGCATAAACTGAATTTATAAGGCAATTTTTTAAAAATTGGATAGATTCATCCAGTGGTGATAACCTTAAAAAGAGTTCTTAGCTATGAAGATAATTACTTGTATAAAATAGGCTGGAATATTCATATTCTTTTGTTATATCACTAGTTTATCTCTTAAATGTGCTATTTGCCGTTTGTTTTTATTATCAATTTTATTTTTTAAAATATTTGGTTAACATGAAATGTTTCATTGTGATATTTTCATGGACACACACCACATGTGCACACACACAAACACAAACAGGTTTTTATCCATCCATTGTCATCCTCCCACTTTTCTCCAGCAGACATTCTTTCCCTCTTACTGGTCTGCCACCTCCCCTGCTCTCCTTTCTGATTTCATGACACACATATTCCATTGCCTTCTCTTGTTCCTCCTTCCTATTAACTCAGACTCCCAACTTACTGGTCAAATAAAAGGTGAAGTTCAATTCCTCAACAAAAGAGGAAAGAAAAAAGCTACCAAATGTTAAACTAAGGGCATCGGGTCATCTTATGAATGACAGTCACGTGGAGAAGTGTTGAATTTGGAAAGGCCGTTAGGAAAAAATACAAAAAGCAATAAGGAGGGAGAATGCGCAGTTTTGTGAGATTGGATGGTCTTTCTGTGAACCTGTTTTGGCAACAGGAGCTTTAGTGTGGGCAGATGCTACAGACTGAGGATTTTGTTGGGATTGGTGATTGTCTGTGAGGATTAAGATAACCTTGAAGGGTAGGACTAGTGACAGCTTAACCTGAGCTTTAA
>CABHPR010033924.1:0-11142 GCA_902168415.1 Peromyscus melanophrys
GTGTGTGTGTGTGTGTGTGTGTGTGTGTGTGTGTGTGTGTGTAAAATATGCTGGAGACAAAAGAAAAAGATACCCATCACATAGCTTGTTAAATGTTTTTATTATTACGTGATGTTTGAGACGTATCTCAAAGTCTTGATCATATCGGAGTAAATAGCAAGAGCAATGTCATGATCTTAAGGTGTGATTCAAGGAAGAACGGGCTCCAAGAACCTAGAGCCATCTTCAAGGAGCTCCTAACTTCATTGGCCTCATGTTAGCCAGGGGATATATATTGACTGTGTTTTTTACTGACCACAATTCACAGGGACAGCAGAAACCATAAGGATGTTGTCCAGTGTCTAGTCTTGGATTGAACCATGAGTCCTCTGAGACTACAAAAAAGCTCAGCATTAGATCCTGCAGGCTTGTAGAGTTGTGGAACTAAATGCAGAACATTTTGCACCAGCTTGAAAAGCATTATGTGTAATTGGTACTTTGTTTACCTAAAATGTCTACTATAATTCTTATATACTTGGCTCAGCAGGAGAGTGATTCAGGGTTCAGGCCATGATGAATGGAATATAACACACTACATGTGAGTGGGACCCAAAATTATAAGATCAGTCCAAAATAATAGACTATGTCAAGAAAATAAATCAAGATAGTAAAAGATATATGGAGACATTCGGCTCCTTTGGAGTCAAATGAGAGTCACCGGGAAAAGATTTCTAGAGAAACTTAGTGATAAAGAGACCTTGCAACAAAATGATAATGCATCACTGTTGCAGAAGATGGAGGCAATTAGCATTTCATTTCTGCGTGCATGCAGCCCTGCCTCTTCCTCATGCACAAAGCATGGGTATAGTGTATAAAGACCTTTACTAAGCATGTATTTCAAGATAGCATAGGTAGTGGGATGCAGCTGTGCCCATTTTCTTGGTATATCTATTAACCAGCTAAAGACATAAATGTTGATGGTTTGCTTCTCTATCACCAAGTTACATACACAGAAGCCAGTGAGATCTCTATGGCCCACTTTTCTCCCTGGGTTGTGATGAGCTCAGAATGGTGGGGCATGTGTCTGTCCTCTGACCTTTGAAATTAGTGCATCCTGGGAATGGAGTGCAGCCACTTGTTCTGATGTCCCACCACAGTTGCATGTACATACCCGCCATTCAGAATTTTGGAGTGTGTGTTGACATGTGTGTGTGTGAAGATAAGCAGGTGCTTGTCCTGATCAGCACATGATATAGGAGGCTTGGTGTCATGATGTCAGGAGCCTTGTGTTAAGATGCACTGTCGGTAGAGTGGGCTGTGGCTTTGGCACTTACTTGCTTGTGGGCCTGCTCAGGTGCAATCTATTTCCAATCTGCAGTTGCCATTTTGCTACATGAGCAGAACCATTGATCAAAACATTGGATTTGAATCAACTACCAGACAAGTGGACAGTGAGCAGCTATTAAAGGAGATAGGACTCTTCCTAAGCCAGCTCAAAAAGAATCCTGTAAAAAAATCTAGGAAGGAGGAGAAAGAATCAAAGGGTGACTAGAAACTTGGGGAACCAGTGAAAATGGCAGATGGGGATGCTGCAGCTAGCCTATTAGAAAGAGTGTAGGAAAACTTAACCAGAAACTACGACAGTCTTCTAGTGCAGCAAGGGTTTAGGTGCTGTCCTCAGAACGCACCGAAGGCTCTGCAGAGGTGCACAGGGAACATACTGAGCAAGCAGCAGAGATTCCATTGTAATTGTCCCTGCAGGAAATCACCCCTTGGAGCTGTCTACAGAGCCACTGAGACAGCACCATGCCTCCTGCTGCCACCAATTAGTGTGGACCGTATGGTCAGCCTGGCTTGTTATTCCTAAAGTGGACATGCAATCAATTATACCAGCCCCACCACCCCTTTACCAAGATACTGGACATTTTTTTATCTGTTTAGTAATGCTGTTGGTTCAGATGCTGGAGCTTTGGACTTAGTCTTGGAGGTGAACTTGGCAGAGATTTCGGTCATGTAAATAACCAGTATCACAAACATAGGACCTGAATCCACACCCAGCTACCTGCCTTCTCACTGACTACCAAGTACAAGGCTGGGCTGGGGTTTAGTTGCTATTGCTACCCATTTCTGGTCTAGTGGAATTTGGGTTACAAAGTTGGGCAGTTTCTATTCCACAGTAATCAGACTGCCTGGGCTTAACCTGGGGCTTCACAACTGCACAGTTCAGTGACTTCTGACCAGCTAGAGGACCTCAGGAGTCTACACACACGACAGGAATGAAAATGGGGTTATTAGATGAAGCACTTTAGATGGTTTCTGAAAAGCTCCTCACAATGCTACACTCCAAACCTCATCATAATCAGGTGTTGACTTTTCTCCAGCCGGATCGCGAGTCCGTAGGAAAATGACCGCGACTCGTGGTCTTTCCCGTTCCTAAAAGCAAGTGCTTCAAAGTTGGTCTCTGAGCCATTTATATCTATTTAACTTGAAGCGATTGGATATTTAGTCCATCTTTGGACATGTCAGCCTCATCATTTGAATTGATATGCACTGCCGCTAATGCGCATTCTGTTGATTCTTACTATCTGCCATACACACGTGCAGAACTGAATCCCATAAGCCCAGAATCCAGACATTCCTACCAAAAGGAAGTCGAACGAAAGAAAGAGCAGCAGAGCCTCTGAAAGAGAAAATTGTCTTATCCCTCACCCGTGTCAGAATGTAGAAGTGTTTACAAAATGCTCATTAAAAGAAAAAGGGGTTGCAAGATAAAAATGAAATCTGGTGTACAAGTTTACACTGGGCAGATAAGGAAAGGCTAGGCCCTATAGGGGATTTTGCTGTCTAATTACTGCAACCTGACTTTTGGCGGGGGTGGGGAGTAGTGGGGGGGAGGGGAAGAGAGAGGAAGAGTTTCCATACTTGTGTCGTGTCCAGTGACACAAGACATTTACACTCCGCAAGATAAAACTGCCACTTAGAGCCCAGGGGAGTTAAGCCTTCCTCGGTTGGCCTGGGGAGCTGAGCAGAGTCATGGGTTCTCTGGTCCTGCAGCTGAGCGCTGTCCTCTGCCTGGTGGCTCACTCGGTTTCTGGCAGCCCCATCATGGGCCTTGAGCAGTCACCCCTGGAAGAAGACATGCCTTTCTTCGATGATATCTTCACAGAGCAAGACGGTATTGACTTTAACACACTGCTGCAGAGCATGAAGGACGAATTTCTCAAGACATTGAACCTGTCGGACATTCCCCTGCAGGACACAGCCAAAGTGGATCCGCCAGAGTACATGCTTGAACTCTACAACAAATTCGCCACTGACCGGACCTCCATGCCGTCAGCTAACATCATCCGGAGCTTCAAGAATGAAGGTAGGCTGGCTTGCGTTTTCACCTATGAGACTTTGGCTTTGCTTTTTCTCAGGAAGAAATAAGTAAACTTCCATGTGGGGATGATGTGGGAGAGGATGAATTCATGGAAATTCATGGTTCAGACACAGTGCATCAGCTGACCCTCATGGTCCACCTAGAACTCCAAAAATCCTCTAAAATATCTACTTAGGAAAACCCACAGAATGCCCATCATTCTGGCATCAGAATGGGTTCTTCATGGAGTTTTAATCTGGACATCAGGTATCAAAATAACATAAATGTCGATCTGTTGCTCTATCTTGTCAGCCACTTTTCAGACAGGACTTGATTTCTATCTGGAGTTGATAAAAATTAACTTTTCCTTAGATCAAAAACAGTGAAAACAATGAAAAGGAATTAGAAATTTGGGATTTGTGGTTCATTTAAACTCTGGGTGAGTTTCCAATTGTGACATCATTTAAGCAATGTCCTGGTAGAAAGGGGCTGTATTTGGGAGAATCTTCTAATGCTGTGTCGTGTTTAATGAGCCATAATAAGACCCCCAGGAAGTGTACAGGACCCAGCTAACAGTCCAGCTTATTGTGACTGTATCTTCATGAAGCGCGATATACAAATTTTAAATTGTTATTCGTTCCCCTCAGATCTTTAAATGAATCAGTAAGCCAATCCTATGTTTATACAGCACTAGTAGAAAAAAACATGATATTGATGGTAGAGGCTGTGGATATAGAGAAACTGGGTCTTTATTATTTACCAATTGTGCTTTCATAGACACTGGACTCCTAAAAAACGAGGTTTGATCAACATTTGCCAGATGCCCTCGGAAGCAGAAGGCAGGGTCACAAAGCAGCACAGGACTGCTGAGAGCTATCTGCCTTGGGGAGTTGTGACTAACTAGTCTAGGTGATGGGAGCCCCAACTTCCTCCTGTAAAACAGAAGCTGCATGGCTTCTGAACAGTTGAGCGACTCGCAAGCAGCTAGAGGTAAGAGAGGGCTCATCGTTAGGAAGTGCTGGACAAGCTATGATAACTTTTAATGAATTACTTAATCTTGGCTCTGGAGTAAACACTGAGTGGGTATTCCCCAGACACCAAGATAGCGTTTGCTCTTAAAATTCAACTGATCACCACCATTTCTATTTAGTAATATATTTCTGGTGGAAACTGCAAGTTGAGATTCCAGGTTCCTTTGGAGGCAAGTCTAGGAGGAAAAGAGCAACCTTCTAAAGGAGCCTGCCTCAGCTTCCTTCTCTGAGCCATGGTCTAGCTCAGGCATGGTGGGAATGCAGTCTAGCTTAGGCACAGGGGGAATGTGGTCTAATTCAGGCACAGGGGGAATGTGGTCTAATTCAGGCACAGGGGGAATGTGGGCTAACTCAGGCACAGGGGGAATGTGGTCTAACTCAGGCACAGGGGGAATGTGGTCTAACTCAGGCACAGGGAGAATGTGGTCTAGCTGAAGCTTGGTGGGAATGCATTATTCCACTCTTATTTCTTGCTTCTCCCATGGAAGAGCAGGTGATGAAGGTGAGGATATGAGCAAACTTACCATTACTGGAGATCCATGGGGGAGGATCAGACTTGGGGACACCTAGCCATCCACCCCTTGCACCTCTGTCAGCCTAGAAGAAGACTGGTACAGCAGAAGACAGGTGTCCCCTCACCAGGCTCTCCCTGCTGGCTGCTGTCATCCGTCCACACACCTTTTGTGTTTGCCGAATGACATGTCCTGGGAGGTAAAGACCAAGAAGACTCCAAATCTAGTTCATCTTTGAACTAGTGTCACGTGCAAGATGGAAAACATGGCTTCAGTTCTTAGCTTGGCTCCATCCTCCATATTGTGTAGAAAGTCAGGTCTATACATGGTGGTTTGATTTCTTCTGGTGCAAAGCTAGTATTGGATCCATGTGTGCATTGTGGGTGCCACAATTTGCAGAGTAACTGGCATGTGGAATCTGTCAAGGACTTAGTTCTCTTGCTCTGAAATGTGACTCTTCTTGCAAAAAATTGTGGGTGGTTTTATTTAGTTAAGGGTTGGTTGTGTGTGTGTGTGTGTGTGTGTGTGTGTGTGTGTGTGTGTGTGTATGTGCATTGTTTTGTCTTGTTTTAAGCTGGCCTTGAACTCACCTGTAGCCCAGGCTGGCCTTGAAATACTCATATTCAAATTTTAAAAATTGTGAACTATTGCTTTCTTTTGAGACAGTATTTTACTATGTAGCCCAGGTTGGCTCTCAATCCTCCTATCATACCCCTTGAATGTGAGTTTATTTTTTCAAAGCACATCTTCATTGAAATATAGTTGATATATAGGAATCTGCATGTATTTAAGGTGTATAACGTAAGTGTTTACATTTGTAAACATCCACTGAAGTACCTGCCACAGTCAAGACAATGAGCATGAACATCCCCCGAAGCTTCCTCCATTCCAGAGCGCATTTTCTTTGTACTTCTCTCAGGAGGGGCAAGGAGCCTGCTCTCCCATTTTTGGTCTTCTGTGACAGCAAGTGCACAGGTGACTCCTAGTGGGATAAACTTTCAGAGAGAGACCCGAAGGCACCAAGGCCTCAAGCGGGAGGCCAGAGATGCAGCAGTGGTAAAGAGTCAAGAGGCCTTTCTTTCTAAGAGTCAGAAGAACATCCTCAAAGGTACAGAGGGCTGTAGTTCTTGTTTTTGTTTTATTTTTCAAATGGGAAAGCTATTAATCAAATAGGATGAAATAGTCATTCAGTTGGTCAGTAAATATCTATTGAGCAGCTGTGGCATTCTGTGTACTGAGGAGAATGGACGGGAGCCAAGGCTTGATCAGGATGTTAAGCCCTGGTTACAGTTGCTCTGGCCACACCAGTGACTTCAGGGCCATCCCGTAAGTCAGTGTCCCCACTGTCACCGTGAAGAAATTTTTAGTTAGCACCCAGAGGAAGTTGTGAAACATGTGAAATATCTATGTGCTTTATTTACGTAAATTTAAAAAGCCCACACAACTATCAGCTTAAGGGCAAACCTTTAAGCCTTTTGAGAGTAAGTATAAAGCCATCAGCTAAGGAAGGACACTGAGCATAATGTGGATCAGAGAATGCACTGAGATCATGAGCTAGGTATGCAGTTGGGGAAAGGTTGCCAAGGACAATAGAGGACCCTCGGTTGCAGGTCCCTGGCATCTTGATGTCACAGTCCTTGGATACTCTGATGTCAAATGCCTCAGTCCTTGTAGAGACAAGCTACCTGAGGTAAGTACACAGGAGCTCTGGGTTCTCTGAAAAATTCTCACATTAAAAGATAATATCAGGCATGGTACGGTGACACATGCTTGTAAAGTGTCACAGGAAACCAAGTTCAAGGCCAGCCTGCTCTACACATGGATTACAGGCCAGCCAAGCCCACACCAGACCTGGTTAAAAAAAATTAGTATGAAAGCATTTGGAGACATGCTTCTGGTACTAAAGGACCTTTAACAAGCTATTTCATACAGCTCTCGAGTGGTGTGTGTGTGTGTCCAACTCCATGTTGGCTGCTAGTGAATATCACTAAGGCAATCCATCTACCCCTGAGACACATCTTCTCTCACTCACTCAGGGAGGACTACACACTCCAGACCAGTTTGACAAGACCTTGCTAAACTTTGTCACATTGAGACAGGGTCAGCAAACTTCCTCTGTAAAGGCCAGATAGTCCATAGCTAACTCCACCTCTGCAGGGCAAAATTAGCCGGAGATGGTACAGCAATACCCGAGCAGGGCTGTGCTCTGGTGAAACTTTATTTTCAACAGCATGTTAAACCCCAGTTTGGCCTGTGGGTTTAACAACCCCTGGTCTATGGAGATCTTCCATGAAGACCAGTGGTCAATCAACCACATGGAGATCACTGCCCATTACAAACAAACTTTGAAGTCTTTAGTCATGAGCTAGTTCAAAACAATCTCCATGATCCGTTTCATGGCTCATTACTGGTTGGTTGGACAGAGGGCTTGTCTGCAGCTTCAAGATTCCTTCCAGTTCTATCCCCATGAGACAGCTCAGGGCAGGCAAGTTTTCTTTTATCTTACTACAGAAATAAGCACCTGCTTTATTATGCAGCATATTTAGCGAGTCTATTTTCTCATAAATATCTTCCTTTTTTAGATCTGTTTTCTCAACCAGTCAGTTTTAATGGGCTCCGGAAATACCCTCTCCTCTTCAATGTGTCCATCCCTCACCATGAAGAGGTCATCATGGCTGAACTCAGGTTGTACACACTGGTGCAAAGAGATCGTATGATGTATGACGGTGTGGACCGTAAGATCACTATTTTTGAAGTGCTAGAGAGTGTCGAGGGTGCCGAGGACGAAAGGAGCATGCTGGTCTTAGTGTCAACAGAGATCTACGGAACCAACAGTGAGTGGGAGACATTTGATGTCACAGATGCCACCAGGCGTTGGCAGAAGTCAGGCCCAGCGACCCATCAGCTGGAGATCCACATCGAGAGCACACAGAACCAAGCTGAGGACACCGGAAGGGGACAACTGGAGATAGACATCAGTGCCCAGAATAAGCACGACCCTCTGCTTGTCGTGTTCTCTGATGACCAAAGCAATGACAAGGAGCAGAAAGAGGAACTAAACGAAATGATCACTCACGAGCAGGATCTGGACCTGGACACCGACGGTTTTTCCAGCGGGCCTGACGAAGAGGCCTTGTTGCAGATGAGGTCTAACATGATCGACGACTCTACTGCTCGAATCAGAAGGAATGCCAAGGGCAATTACTGCAAGAAGACCCCACTCTACATCGACTTCAAGGAGATTGGCTGGGACTCCTGGATCATCGCGCCACCTGGGTACGAAGCTTATGAATGCCGTGGTGTCTGCAACTACCCTCTGGCAGAGCACCTCACACCCACAAAACATGCTATTATCCAGGCCTTAGTCCATCTCAAGAATTCCCAGAAAGCTTCCAAAGCCTGCTGTGTGCCCACGAAGCTGGATCCCATCTCCATCCTCTATTTAGATAAAGGTGTTGTTACCTACAAGTTTAAATATGAAGGAATGGCCGTGTCTGAATGTGGCTGCAGATAGGAGAGGAGTCCCATGGCTTATTTAATAACTGCAAATGTGTATATTTTGTGTTCTATTTAATGAGACTATTTAATGAAGGTGTACAGACAATAGAGGTTGCCATCTTAGGGAAGTGGACAGGTCAAGTGTGCTGTAAAAAATGTGTATTTTGCTATACAATCCGGTCCCTTCCACTTATCTTGTTTGGACTCTCATTTCCCAGTGATACATCTCTAACAACAAAATGCAGGCCCGTACCATGTACCCTCTGTGTCATTTTGGAAAGAGCAGCCCCTAAAGGGAAAGAGTGTCAACACACAGATATTTGTGCATGTTTGTGCAAGTGCACATGAACTTAGAAAAATCTTTTTGTCCAAAAGAGGCAGACTATGCTCATACATGTGAGTGGCTTCCTCCAGAGTGTCTGTATTATAGGATATGGAATTTAGGGTGAGAAAGTTCATATCGGGAGTTTAACCATCTATAGAAGCATATTTCCAAAATCTTCTGGGAATGTGAATGTAGTTCTTTTCAGTTGTATCTGCCGTGTCTCAGAGCAGCAGGCTCAATGAGCAGGCTGCTGACTCAAGAGGTGGGTGGGGTTGTCAGATACATTAAACAAATGGCCTTGACAGGCAGCGGTCCCAGAGATGCACTTGCAAAGAACAGGCCCCTGGGCCATGTACTCCAGAGGACAGTTGCCTGGTCAAGAAAGATGGGGGTAGGGGACTTCAGGACTGACTCCCCCTCAGTTAACAGGAGGCAAGGCCACATGTGCCGGCCTTTTCTGCTGTTGAGGGCCATGGAGGTGGTGGCGGGGGAGAGGAGGAAGGGCGCAGATGTTGTTCTCAGGTGTGACGGTAAAAATGGTCACAATTCTAATGGGATAATTAAATCTTTTTGGACAAAATAAAGTGATCCAAGACTAAGAGGACTATCAGAATGGAGATACTTGATGGGCTCTACTGAAAATAGTCTTCATTTTATGACCCCTCTCTCTTTCATCTTCTTCCCTTATTTACCTTCCTGCCCATCATGCCTCTGGTTTAGTTGTCTTTCTCTCCCGTTCATTACCTATGACATGGGCTGGGAGGAGGCACCTGAAAGCATTTTCTCTCAGTGTGAAATCAGTTAGTGGTTTGACTTGTAGACTTATTCTGGAAATGGAACTTGATTTGATTTTAGCTGTATCCTTTACGCTATGTTTTTCATGAGGAATACAGAATAGAAGACTAGAGTCCAGGTGAACACATTCAAACCCATGAATTAGTAGACGCTTGAGCAGGTGACTCAAATGTTGAGCTTAAACTTTGAAGTCAGCCTTGATCTTGGAAAGGACCCTATAGCATGCCCATTCTTCCCACTCTTCTCTCCTTCCACTTGGAAATTATTCTCCATCACCAGGTGGGTTATAAGGACGCTGAGACCCTGGCCTTACAGCTTCCTGTTAGGGTTCTAGACTCTGTACAGGAGGATCTAGAGCAGACAGGTCCTAAGTCACCCCAACATCAGCAGACAGGTGACACAGTGATTCACATGAGAAGCAGGAATGTGGCTTCCAGTACATTGCCCAACCCTACCCTATTGGTCCTATATATTAATTTGGGGTTAGCTATCAGCTTCCTTTCCATAAACTTCTTAGGGTTATACATTCAGATTGTTCTGTCAAGGAAAGGCATTTTTCTGAATTTGAACTTCAACTCCAAATAGCCAGTCGGTCAAAATAGAAATCTCAGAAAAGTTGTTGCCCTAGAAGAGGAATATTTTGATTATAAGTGGGAACACGGTGAGGGACATTGTGTTGGCTGAGATGGAGATTCAACTCTTTATAACCCCATGTGTTTGAGCACATGCATAAATCTGTGTAGAGAGAGCTGGCATTGGATAGCCACGGCAGCATCCCCCGAGGAAATGGTACAGCCTTCATAATCTATGGTACACCATACATACTCATACTCCATGGTACTGCTGGTCCTTCTTTCTCAAGGACACTATCATAGACATATAACAAACTCTCAGCTTGGCAGGAATAGTTTCTTCTAAATTCTAGTCATGGCTCCACAACCAGCCCAGGGCAGAGAGCAGCTCAGCTTTGTAATTTCAATCGTTTAGATGTGTTGTGTGATGCCGAATGACTTGCAAACTCCAGGAAAACATGACAGCCAGATCTGTGGAACTGCATGCTCTCCGGCTCAGAACACCACTGACATTCACATCTGATACTGGAGGTGTCAGCTCTTGTACTCCACCATGCCCACGGCTGCTCGCCCAGCCAGCTCTTGGAGAGACTTTGTTGAGCTATGGAAGGGAGGTGACAGTTGAGGCTGTCTGCATATCCCACACGCTGCTCCATTTCCAAGAGTGCAAACATAAGCCGCATTTTTTCATGAGGGTCTTCTTGTACAAAGGTGTGCAGATAGTCACATATTGGGTATTCGAGTGTTGCTGTTTTCATGATTGTTATGAATTTTGCTGCCTTATCAAAAACTGAAATGAGAAAAGCCATAAATAGAAGCATTCTTCTCCCTTCTCCCAGCCGCCGCCTGCAGCCTGTTTACTTCGCTGCCTTAACCTGAAGCCCCAGAATGGGTAGATAAAACTTAGTGATACATTTCTGTGATGACAAATCTTCCACTATGGCCAGCCCATACCGATCTTGCTTTATTTTTATTTCTTATGCTTTGATGGCAAAAGCTAATAAACCTAACAACTCTTGAGGGAAACTCTAGCAGGGGACTTGACAGCTCACCACCAGCATGGTTATGT
>CABHPR010033954.1:0-12022 GCA_902168415.1 Peromyscus melanophrys
ACACACACACACACACACACACACACACACACACACACACACACACATCTCCATCTTTAACAAATTTTAATCTTGAGCTCCTGGTTTTCAACATCATGGTTGCTCTCTTCCTCAACATAACAACAAACAAGAAGTTTCCTCCTATGGTCTTCCTTACCATAGTAACTGGCAGTTGTTTTTGGAGCTACTCAAGGTAGAGATCTTTGAGTCATACCTGAAGCCTTTTTTCTGATGTCCCATATCCAGTTATTAACAAATATAATCAACTCAGCATATACACTGTAACAGAGTCCCCTACCTCTCCTCACTTCTGCTACTACCATCACGTGACTCTCACTTTTCTTGTCTGGATGTTGAGTACCCTTCTGATTGATCATACATGTTCTTATTTACTGTAAATTATAAACTCTTAATGAAACAAGTACATGCCTGCCTCAGGGCCTTTGCTTTTCCCTCTCCTGTAGTGTTTTTCCCTCAAGAAACTTAAGACCTATACCCTGATTTTTTTTCACAACGGTGCTAAAATACAACTAAGCAGAAAGGCCTTACTTGACTTCTGTAAGACATGCCTTGGGCTTGCGGAGGTACTAAAGAAGTGTGTCGAATCAGTAAAACACAGCTGGGGAACATGGTAGTTTTTCTCCTTGTGTATCTTGTCTCTCTGGTAGTGTTTTGGTTGACATATATCTATAGAACTTTCCTTGGCTTGGAATGCTTATATAGTTTTTTAGATTGTAATTTAATTACATTTCTTCCTTTTCTTTCTTCCCTTCAAGCTCTTCCATATAACTCTCCCTACTCTCTTCAGATTTATGGTCTCTTTTTTTTCAGTAATTGTTACTGCATATTTGTGTGTATTTGTATGTACATATATATTCCTAAATACAACTGGTTGAGTCCATATATTGTTACTTGTATGTATGTTTTCAGGGTTGTCCGCTTAGCACTGGACAACCAATTAGTGTGCTTTTCTCTGGGGAGAACCACCTTTCCAGCTCCCAGCGTTACTCAGTGCCTGCGGTTCTTTGTGTAGAGTTGAGGTTTTGTGGGCTTTTCCCCATCCAGTTTGGCATGTTCATTGGTGTTGTCCTTGTTCAGCTTAAGTTTGAGCGGTTATGCTGGTAAGACTTACAGTTACAGCTTCTGATGTTACTGGGAGACACAATCTCATAGCAAATTCCCTGATCCTCTGGGTCATAGAATCTTTCTGCCTCCTCTTCTGCTATGTTCCCTGAGCCTTAGGTGTGGGAGTGTTTTGGAGATGTAGCCTTTGGGACTGGGTTCCATAACTCTGCATTTTGATTGGTTGTGGTTTTCTGTAGTGGTCTCTGTCTGTTGCAAAGAGAGGTTTCCTTGATGAGGGGTGAAGACTACACTTACAGGTTAGACCCTGGAGGAGGATGTGGAAAGTCTGAGTATGGAGTTGGGTGGTAGAGGTGACACAATGGGTCCTGTGGGTGGATGTGGGTCCTTAATATTTTTGACTGAAAAAAAAAATCTATGAGAAAAAGTGATCAGCAGACCATAGAAATGGCAGAGTAGCTGTGGAAAAGTGGAGCAGTAGAGGCAGCCTGATACTCCTCGGGTAGTGAAGGGAAAACAAAAAGACATTTCCTGGATAATATCCAAACTAGAAAGCATTTCACAGAGTCGTACCAAAGCAGACTTGGGTTTGGCAGGAACCCAACACAGTTTGGGGCCTTACCTATTCCAGGCCCATCCCAGGTGCCTCTGGAAGTTGCAGGCAAGTCCAGTCTACTTGGGAAGCAGTCTGTGTACTGTAGGACTTTGGATTGTTTTTAAACTAAAAAAGCCAAGCAGTTCAAAGGTAGTATATGGTATCCGATCAACAGTTCTCCAGGATTCTACAGTTTTAGTGGATATTGGACATCTTAGCTACCTTTTTAAGACTACTGGGAACTAGGCAGGTGCAAGGATTATCTCCATTTGGTAAGTATAGATCAAAGCACAGAAGAAAGCTCCAACTCAACTGGAGTTTGGATCAATGCCTTTTGATTCTCTTTCCTAATCTGGCCAACAAAGAGGAGATAGCTGACCTACTTTGAGTTTCATTGCTTTCAGATGTCTTGTCAGGCACTAGTGGAAGATATAACTAGGATAAAGGGAGTTTAAATTCAGAGAATTCGCTCCACATCAGGCTTCTTGGATCCTTAAAGCTGACCTGAAACAGGTGCTGTTTATTTCTTAAGTGAGTCCTAAAAGTGGAGAGTAGTCTCTAGCATATCTAGATCTCAAAATTCTCCAAATATTGGGCTTAAGATTGATAGATGTGGAGAGTCATTGTTTTTGTTTTGTTTTGTTTTTTGCTCCCCTTCCCCAACGTGGTTTCATGTAGTTGAGGCTGGCTTCAAATCCCCCTTTTTCCCCTTCTACCTCCTAAGTGCTGAGATTGCAGGCATGAACCACCACATTGAGTATTATTATTATTTCTTTTTACAATTTTCTCTTGAAATTATAATATAATTATGTCATTTCCCCCTTTCCTTTCCTTCCTCCAAACACCCCTCCTTGCTTTCTTTCAAATTCATGGCCTCTTTTCATTAATTGTTGTTATATACATGTATGTCTAGATGTGTGTGTGTGTGTGTGTGTGTGTGTGTGTGTGTGTGTGTGTGCGCGCGCACACACACATTTACAGGCGCACACATCTGCATACATAAATACAACCTGTTTAATCTGTATAATGTTACTTGTTTGTATGTTTTCAAGGCTGACCATTTGGTATCACCAATTGGTGTGCTCTTTTCTGGGTAGGCTATTTCTCCCACTGTCAGCATTCATTAGTTGCCTTTAGTTCTTTGTGTAGGGTTGAGGACTTGGGGTATTTCCCCATCCACGTTGGCATACCTGTTGTTGCCCTTGTTCAGCTCATGTTTAGGCAGTCATATTAGTGAAACTTAATGGGTGTAGTTCTGGCATTACTACGCAACACAGTCTCAGCAAACTCCCCAATCCTTTGGCTCTTACAGTTTTTCTGCTTCCTCTACTGCAAAGATCCCTGAGCCTTAGGTGCATGAGTGTTTTGTGTATTCATTGGTACTGGGCTCCACAGCTCTACAGTTTTCATCAGTTGTGGTTTTCTGTAATGGTCTTTATCTGTTGCAAAGAGAAGTTTCTTTGATGAGGGATGAGGACTACATTTATCTGTAGGTATAAGGACAAGTATTTACAGTGTAGTTAGAGCTTATGCTGGTTTAGGAAAGTGGTGGTTATAGGTTCTCCTCCAAGACCCATTACTTCACTAGCATTGTGGGTAGTTTGCTAGGTTTTCAGTACCAAGCTCAGTGTCTCTTGTTGGATGGTTCTTAAGCCTTATTAGAGAGTTGTTAATTACTGCTAAACCACTACTGTACCCTTATGGTTAGCGTGCCATGCTGGTGGTTGTTGTGTTTCATAGATAGCATAGCTGGGTAGGACTGTTATTGTTTTCCTCCTTTGGAAGTTTGCATCTGATAAGCTAGTCCTCTGGGAAAAAACAAACATTCAATTCATTTCCAGCTCAGGGGCCTCTGGGCCTTGTGTATGAAGTGTATCTTCAGCAGCAGTCACATAATTTCCACTTTGTGAAGCTATGAAGGGCAGTAGCAATAGCCAATATGTTTTGGGAGTTACTTGGACAACCCTGACCAATAACCTCATGCTTGGTATTGGAGTTTGTATTAGATGATCTTTGGTTTTTGGAGGGAGAATTGTCAGCCCAGATAAGAAAATTTCATTTAAACTATATGCACGCATGCATACATATATACACATACAGACTCACGTGTATTATAGGTCTTTTTAAGGTAGTTAACTTTTTCAGACATCCTTACTGTTACTTCACTCCTCCCTCCTTCTGTGTTTATCTCCTTCCTCTCTCATTAGAGCCCCCTCCTTCCCATTTCCCTGTTATTCCCCCCTCTATTGTTCCCCACCTCCTTCCCCCCACAGTGGTGTCTTTTTACTTTCCTGGATTCTGCAGTTACTCTAGGATAAGTCCTCACACCTGGAGATTTGGAACTAGGAGCTTCCAATGAGAGAGCTCATGTGATGGTTGTATTTCCTCACTCAATATGATCTTTTCTAGTTCTGTCCATTTACCTGCAAAGTTCATGATATCATTTTTATTTACAGCTGAGTAGTATGTCACAGTATATATGTACCACATTTCATTATACATTTATCAGTTGAAGGACATTGAGGTTGTTTAAGTTTCCTAGTTATAGTGCATAGAGCAACAGTGAACATGTCTGAGCAGTGTCTGGAGTAGGATGTCAAGTCCTCTGGGCATGTGCCAAGGAGTGGTATAGCTGGTCATTGTTTTTCGTTTTTGAGAATTCTCCACATTGACTTCCATTGTGCTGCACTAGTTTTCAGCCCCAACAGTGAATGAGGGTCCCCTCTCCCCATTTGTTAGAGGTTTGTGTTTTTGATCTTTGCCATTCTGACTTGGGTAATATGAAATCTCAAAGTTGTTTGATTTGCATTTCCCTAATTGCTAGAGATGATGAATTAATTAATTAATTAATTTTTACAGCTATTTATTAGCTGTTTTGTTGTTGTTTTGAAAACTTCCAGTTAGTTCCCACGCCCATTTTTTGAATGAGTCTTTTGTTGTTGTTGTTTTGAGTTCTTCATATATTCTGGGTGTTAATTCTGTCAGATGTATAGCTGGTAAAGATTCTCTTCCATCTTGTGAACTTCTTTTCACTAGTTGATTGTTTCTTTAGCTGTACAGAAGCTTTTTAGTTTTAGGAATGTCCCACTTGTCAATTGTTGCCTTTAATTGGTAGGCAAATGGACACAAAGTCCCTTCCTTTTCCTGTATCATAGAAGTATGCTTGTGGGACTGGAGAGATGGCTCGGCGGTTAAGAACACTGACTGACTGCTCTTCCAGAGGTCATGAGTTCAATTCCCAGCACCCACATGGCAGCTAATAACTGTAACTACAAGATCTGACATCCTCACACAGACATGCATACAGGCAGAACACCAATGCACATAAAATAAAAATAAATAAATTAAAAAAAAAGTATGCTTATATTTTCTTGTAGCAGTTTTCAAGTTTAGATCTTTGATTATTTGGAGTTAGTTTTTTGTTCAAGGAGATAGGTACAAGTTGTCTAATTTCATTCTTCTACATCAATTTTTTTTTTACCGCTCCATTTGTTGAAGATGCTTTCTTTCCCTCAATTTATGTTTTTGGCATCTTTATCAATTATAAAATGGCTGAAGTTATATGTACTCATATTTGGCTCTTCAGTTTAGTTACATTGGTCTGCATATCTATTTTTGTTCCAGTACCATATTGTTTTTATTACAGTGGTCTGTAATATATCTTAAGATCTGGAATGGCAATCTCTCCACCATTGTTCTTTTTGTTTAGGATTATTTTGGCCATCCAGGGTCTTCTGTGGTTCTATATGAACGCCAGGACAGTGTATGTTTGTTTCTTAATTTTATGTAAATGTGTGTGTGTGCGTGCGTGTGTGTTCCTGTGTTCCAGAGGGGGCAGTGTTAGGGGACTGTATGTGTCGTTCGTGTGTGTGTGTGTGTGTGTGTGTGTGTGTGTGTGTGTGTGTGTGTGTTGCAGGGGGGGCAGTGTTGAGGGACAGTATGTGTGGTTCGTGTGTGTGTGTGTGTGTGTGTCTGTCTGTCTGTCTGTCTGTGTGTTGGGGGGGGCAGTATTGGGATAGTATGTGAGTATGTGTGGTTCTGTCCTTCCACTATGTGAGCTGCGGGGATCTAAATCAGGCTGTCAGGCTTAGCAGCCTTGTTTGTTTCCTTTTTGGAGAGAGAGTTTTGCTGTGTAGTCCTAGGCAGCCCTTGAAATCTCCATATACTTGCCTCCACTTCCCAGTAGACACATCTCAAGTCACGTTTTTATTCTTCTAACAAACGCTTGGGGATGTTGGTTTGAGGTCCCTGATTATTCTTGTCCTCCTTGTTAAGCCCAGAGGGCTCGATGTTGGTTTTCCTGGAAGAGCTCTGATCCTTAGTTCTTAGTGATTAAGCTTTTCAAGCATGCATCTATTTTCATATATCTTACAATAGCCTTGATTTTATGTAGCTCAATCTTTGGTTTCCTTATGAAAATACATGACATTTGATATGATATATAGTTATTGCAGGTGTTTGAAGACGAAAACTTGTACTAATATAAGTGACAATGGCTTCTGTTTGAATGTTTTCTGAGGAAGGTATTTGGGCAGTTAGGGCAATTGAGCTTGTGTATTTTTCCAGTTCTACACTGGTAGAAATTCTTATATCAATAACCCTGATACTTCCTTGATGCTTTGGTAAGTAAAGGTAGGGAATGGTATTGGTCCTTTTACCCTATTCTGACCTGAAAGGCTCTTTAGACACACTTTCATATTTAGCTTTGATAAAGACTGATGATAATTGTGGGATATTTTGAGTGCACTCTGACACTTCTGAGACTATCAGTAAAGTTTACTTTGAATCAGAGGGCAGGGCTAGCTATTAGCTGACTAAATTAGCCATAGAGGTTTCAGAGGACCGAGGACATACAGAAAGACACAGGAAGTAGGGGAGGGGCTTAGAAAGATTCTCAGCTTCTTGAATCGAGGAAGGAGAGAGGAGGAGGAGGTCACTTCTCCACCTCTCTGATCAGTCAGGTTCTTACTCTGAAATCTGTCTTCTGAGTTTTTACTCATAAAGAATAATTAGTTAAATGCTTCAGATGATAGTATTAGAAACAGGGCTCTAAGCCAGTAGGTAAGGCCTTTGGTATCCTACTCAGGTGGTAACAGTTTAACACCTTTTTACAGCTGCTCCTGACATCACTGGCCATAAACGGAGTGAAAACAAAAATGAAGGGCAGGATGCCATGATGTACTGCAAGTCAGTTGGCTACCCCCACCCAGAATGGATATGGCGCAAGAAGGAGAATGGTATATTCCAGGTGAGTAGGAGGTAGCCCTGTACCTATACCTAAATCTCTTTGCTTACTGGAGTTTTTCCTGAGGAGGTCCAGACATCTGGACCAGTTATTGCAACAACTATTTCTTTGAATGTAGGAAGGCTTGGACCATTGTGGAGTGAATTACAGTTTACATCATGAATATGGAGGTTAGTTGGTACTCCATTGCTAAAGCTGTCTGTCTGGTAAGAGATTAGATTGCTTGCTTTCACAGTAGAACACAGAGCTAAAACTAATGTAAATGTTTTGCTATGATTCTGGAATGGGTTGTTTTTGTTTATTCTTCAGAAGAAAAGGGACCAAGAGATACTAAAAAAAGTCAAAGAACATTTTTTTCCAGTCTGTGGAATGATTTTGTGTGTGTGTGTGTGTGTGTGTGTGTGTGTGTGTGTGTGTGTGTATGTTTTGTGTTAGTTTACACATTTGTGTGGGTACCTACAGAGGCCAGAAAAGGGTGTACTACCTGTATTCCTGCTCCAGAAGTACAGGTAGTTGTGAGCTGCCTGTTGTGGATGCTGGGAACTGAATTCCAGTCCTCTCCAAGAGCAGCAAGTACTCATAACTGCTGAGCCATCTCTGCAGCCCTAAATAATTCTTAAGCTTTATTTGTTTGGGGGTGGGCTTTACCTACCTGTGCATATTTGTGGAGGTCCAAGAGGGTATTAATCTTCCTCTATCCGTTTCCATGTGCTGAGGCAGTGCCTCTCCCTGAACCTGGGGCTTATGTTTTCTTGGCTAGTCTGGAAGCCAGCCATCCGCCTGTCTCCACCACTTCTCAGAGCTGGGGTTACAGGTGTATGCAGGATGCCTAGCTTATTACATGTGCACTGGCATCAGAATTCCGGTTCTCTTGATTGCACAGCAAACGCTCATAACTGCTGAGCCATCTTCTGGCTCCTGTGGGGCGGTTCTTGACAATGTTTAAATAGTGCCTTGGAGTCTTCTTTTATTCTCTGATTCAGTGATTTCCAAACAATTTCCTTTCCTGACAGGGGATTTTCATACATCCACTTCAGCTTTTATGCCCAGATTATACTTTATAGGCATCCTTTTTTATTACCATCCCTCAGAATCAGAAAGGACTCTGCAGCTCATCTAATCCAGCTTCTTTGGAAAAGTAACATATTGAACAACATAAGTTATTGGCAAAATCAAGGATAATATGCAATTTTATTTCAAGTCCTGTATATTTCCCATCTTATGACCTCTTGATAGCAAAATGTCAAGTATTGATGACTCTGGTATCAACAGTGATTTTTAGAACTACATTAGTAAAGAGGATCAGGAGCTAGGAGGTGAAGATGCTGGGCTGAGTATTTTCAGGGAAAGCCATTGTGTTTTCTAAGGGACTACGAAGGAATATCTATTTCTCTTCTGGTCATTGGAAAGGATGTCTCTGGCTTTTGCCAAAACTGATTGAAATTACTTTGTATTTTCATTTCTTGAAAGGTGAAAGTTGGAATTTCACTGTGAAGGTTGAGTTCCCTCTTTCAGCTGTGTACCCACACAAAATGCAAGCATGCTGTAACTGGGATAATATGAAAGATGATCTTCCTCTTTATCTGTGCTATTTTTGTATATTGTTAGCTGTTGCTAGTGCAGGGTGAAGATGCCTACAGTGCTCCATACCTGTCATAGCTCCATGACCCTGTACTAGGGCCAGCTCTTTGAAGCTCTTTCCTGGCTCTCCTGCAATGGCTCCTCAATACCTCCCAGTTCTCCATCCTGCACTGTTTTGTTTAAAAAACAAAACAAAACAAAACACATTCTCTCTGTGAGTTCGAGGCCAGCCTGGGCTACAGAGTGAGTTCCAGGAAAGGCTCAAAGCTACACAGAGAAACCCTGTCTCAATAAAACCAAAACCAAAAACATATTCCTGAAGTCAGTCATCCCTTTGCATGTCTGCCCTACCTTATCCTATCATTACACACATACTGAGATCCGAGGACAACTTTTGGGAGTTTGTTCTCTCTTGCCATCCTAGGTTCCAAGGATGGAACTCAGGTTGACAGGCTTGCATAACAAATGCATTTGCCTATGGAGCTCTCTCCTTCCTTCTTGATGCTAGGTTTCTTGTGTATCTTCCCTTTAATAAATAGGATATGGGATGTATAGGTATTTATTAATTAGTAGATACTTGTTGATTGGTTGAATAGTCTTTAATCTCAGAGTCCTGGGAGGGAAGTCAAGGTTTTCTCCCTGCTCCCTCCTGAGAGCAAGTTTTTAGCATTGCTTTTGAGCGAAGTTTAAAGACTTGTCAGGACTGGTCAAGTAAAGAAATAAATGTGCTGGCTCTTACCAGACGGTCCTGAGGTTCTCAGACATGCCAGCCATTGGGTATCTTGCTTCTCAGCCACAGTTTTTTCCCCCTGTTGTTTGAAGCAGCATTTGTTAATTTGTCTGTCTGTAGGGGTCTGCAAGCAGCAGGCCTCCACTCAGTCTGGAAGTTGGAGAAGTTCAAAGGATCAACAGTAATGGAAATTTGTACCCTATTTCTACCAGAAGTGTATTGAACCCTGAAGGGAAGTCATCAGTTAAGTGCTCAGAATCCTCCAAACAAAGATGGTGTCTCATTCCAGCCATTATCCTGATAGAATGAGGATATTGTCACCCTTCCTTGGGTAGCTCATCTACTCTGACCTGCCTTTTTCCCCCCAGGACATTTCCAATAACTCTGGTCGCTTCTTCATCATCAACAAGGAGAATTACACTGAATTGAATATTATGAATCTCCAGATCACAGAAGATCCCGGCGAGTATGAATGTAATGCCACCAACTCCATTGGCACTGCTTCCGTTTCCACCGTCCTCAGGGTACGGAGCCACCTTGCCCCACTTTGGCCTTTCTTGGGAATTCTGGCTGAAATCATCATCCTTGTGGTGATCATTGTTGTGTATGAGAAGAGGAAGAGGCCAGATGAGGTTCCTGATGGTAAGAGCATCCCAACAAAACAGTAAAGTTGGGGTTGGTTCTTGGGTAGTTTCCAAGTACTGAAAGGAATATAAAGGATCTGGATTAAGTACCAAAGGAGAAGAAAGAAAACTTTCATACTGGTGCTAATCTGTGCTCCCCACTCCCCACAATTTTTGTATTAGCCACCTAGAGATATAATTAGCTCTCTCCCTGTTTAGGTGTTCTCCAAACCCTAGGCCTTGGCCTTCAGGCCATGTGGTGAATGGGCAGCTGTCAAACTCTTTGTTCAGCTCTGTCCTCCTTCAATACAGATCATCAGGCAGATTGAGCTTGAGGAGAATCCAAGTCAAGCCTAGAAGCCACCCCAAGATCACAGGCCACCTGTCCTTTCAGGCAGATTTAAGGTATATAATTGGTTGTCACATGATTACCTGGCATAGTCCCTGTAGGTAACTGTCCCAGCCCAGTCTAGATGACTGTTCAGAAAGCCATTAGAAGGAGCCAGACTTCGGTTCCTTTCGTTGGTCTCTTTGTTAGGTCTTCAAGGCTCTCTTCTGGCTTTTCTGTTTGTGTCCCACTGACAAGAATGGTAGGGAAGAAGATGTAGCTTACTCTCTAGGTTTAGGGAAACCAAGTGCCAACTCCTCAGCACACACTCCAGGGCATTTTCCCCTGCTGGCCCAGAGTTACAGAAGATACAGTGGGAGTAGAACCGTCTCGAACCATTATTAGAAAGCGTAAGACTTGGATATGCGGGATATGCTTAAAATTGGGAAAGCTTTGGGAAAGTCTTGTATATTTGGTTATAGATTTTTCATTTCTAACCCTATGAATAGAACAGAGAACTTATCAAAGCTTGAATCACTAGTATTCACTAAAAAGCTCCTCATCTTCTCCCCTATGAACTATAGTACTGTATCAGCAAATAGAAATTGATTGGTCAGCTAGCCATAAATGCCCCTTGCCCGTCACTGTCTAGACTAGAGGATGTACCCCGAGCTCAGTGCGGACTGCCTGGGGGCAGAGGTGGTGCTGGCTACCATCTGTTCTTGTGGTACATTGTCCTCCCCAGCTTGATGGGTCTATGTCACCGAGCAGTAGTGTGCTGTCCTCTCTCCACATCATCCACATCTGTTAGTGGACAGCACCAAGTGAGATCTTGTACTCCCTCAGAGAGAGTACAGCCTCAAAAGCATGGCATGGCTTTAGACTCTGAAAAGAATGTTGAAGAGCAGCAACCACCTTTTCTTTCTTTTCCTTTCTTCTTAGCAGCTCTAAGTCTCTTGTCTGAACTAAGTAGAGTCTGAGTGGAGTGAGTACTAAGATGGGTAGGAGGTCTTGACATTCATCTCTGAGGGGGATCTGGTGGGCTTCCATCCTGATGAGCCGGATAGAAAAATGGGAGAGACGAGCTGGAAGTAGGGGGGCCTTTGTCCAGTTCCTTGCAATAAAGGATGTCCCCAGTTTTGCTTTCTCATTCTGTGAAGTGAAGCTGCATTCTTAGGATTTTCATGTGTCCCTGATGCCCCTTTCTCCAAGTTTTTCTTTTTCTTGTTAAATGTTAAGACTCCCAAGGTAGAGTGCTGTACCTATATTCAGACCTGAGAATAAGGGAGGGAGAAGGTTGTCTACCTTTCATATGTTTACAGCTTGGCTATTTGGGAAGTTACATTTCATTCCTAAAAAGGGCCCATCCTCTTAGAATGTTTCAAACATTGCCAATTAGGAGCCTAAGGGCTTAGGTTTAGGTCAGTGTTAGAGCCCAAGACCTGGAGTTTGTTCTTCATCACTGGAAGGGGATGGGATCCCCAAAAGACCAGAGAGAGACTGAGACAGACACAACACTAGCTGTGCCAGATACCACCTTCTTCAACTTATATAAAGCTGAGGAGCCAAAAAGTTAGCTAAGAAAAGGCAAAGATGGGCTACAAAGCCTGGTTTTTAAATTTAAGACAAGGGTGGCTGCCATTTTCACAGCAGTTGCACATTGGCTTAGCCTGTCCTCACCAGAGGTACCAGTCTTATATGCCACTTGTGTTAGTGTTTCTGTCCCAGCATGTTTTAGGTTAGACTTTAGAAACTGTTAAAAGTAGTTCTGTCTGACAGGCAGATGCCTGTGCATGGGAGCAGCTATCCTCTTAAGAGTTCTTGGTGGTTAAAATGA
>CABHPR010033976.1:0-12220 GCA_902168415.1 Peromyscus melanophrys
TCTCTCTCTCTCTCTCTCTCTCTCTCTCTCTCTCTCTCTCTCTCCTGTTTAGGGACATGGATGTGTACTTTTCAAAGTAGAATTCTGTCTATTCTATTCCGTTCATCAGTTTATGTTTTTTCAGTACATAGGCAGCTTCATTTTTTGGGGTTTGTATTTTTAAATTTTTAGATAGTTTTGGTCTTACATAGTTAGAACATTTACAAGGATCAAAATCAAAATTAGCTGAGCGTGGGAGTATATCCCAGCACTTGGGGGAATGAGGCAGAGGAGAGCAAGCATGATGCCCATCTGGGATCGTGGTAAGACTCAACTTGAAAGCACAAATAATAAGGAAATTCAAAATAGTGAGACAAGATACATTTGGAGATTTGTAGTTCCCATCCTAGATTTCTTTCCCATTATTTTTCATATTTCTTCTCGTTCTATTCAATGTTTTAATGTTATTTATGTATAAAAAGTCTCTCCATTTAAATAAGTCTTATTTTCCATATCTGCAGTTTATAGTCTGTCTGCTTAAATCTGGCATTTATATTTTCATTCTGAGATATTCAAATTTTGTCATTGTAGTTACTCTGTTATAGTGCAGCAGAGAGGCTTTACACTTCACAGTTTTGTATGTGGAAAACCATACTATTTTAAATATTTTTATTCACTTAGTTATTGTGTGTGTGAAAATTTGATTTCTTTATTACATAGAAACAAGTTAATAGATATACTCAAAGTCAAGACAACTTATAAAATAGTGATAATAAAGTGAACAACAGTAACTCTCTGTGTCTCTTTGGTTTTGCTTTTTGTGATTGGGGAGGATGGAAGGTTACCCTGTAAAAAATTTTATCTGTAATTCTTTTCTAGTTTTTTATAATATGGTTGTATGTTGGACATTTGCCCCCACCTCACTCAAGCATACCCTCTTTTCATGCCTCTCCTATTCCCTTAGTACTCTTGGTTTCCCTCCTCAATTTCACTTCTTTCTTTCCTAAGTTTATTTAATTGTTGACAATTTTATATATGTATATAACGTATGAGCTCATTTCTCCAACCCACCACCCTTTCTTGTAGCTCCTCCTATTGGCGCTCAAGTCCTCCTTCATCTCACGAAGTCTCCCTTCTATTTCTGTCTTTTTGTTTTGTTTGTGACACAAAGAGTTTCACTAGGGTTTCTTGCATAAGCGTGAGTTGGGCGTTATTGACTAGAGCATGGGAAACTTACCAATAGTTACATTATTTAAGAACATGATCCGCCCTCCCCCATTAACCTAAGTGCCAATAGCTCCTCCTGAGTGATGGGTCACATGAGCTTCTCGCCTAAGCTTTATTGAGATAGAGTAGTTCTGAACCCACCTAGTACAGATCTTGTGCAGGAAACCACAGCTTCTTGAATGTAAATGCAACGATCATGTCATGACCAGAAAACCACATTTCTCAGTACTCTCTCCTGCCTGACTCTTATTCTCCTCTTGTAGCATTTCCGTAAGCTTTGGAGGGAGCGATATCAACATCCTATTTATGTCTATGCACTCAAATAGCATTTATTCTCATCACTTTGATAAGTTATCTATCTGTATTAATCATCACCCACTACAAACAGAGCTTCTTTAAACGAGTATGAGAGCAACACTCATCTATGGATGTAAATATAAGTATGTAGACAGCAATTTGATATCATGTCCATTTAGCAATTCCCTGCCAGGGCCTATGATCTCCCTAGCCAAGGGCTTTTGACCAGGTTTATGGTACTACTTCAGTAATCATTAGAAAAGTAAATACTGCAGAAGTTAGCACCAGAGAGTGGGCTATTGCTGTGACAAACATGACCGTGCATGATTTAGAGGAATGTGGAAGACTTGGGAACTTTGGACTAGAAAAGCACTTGAACCCTGTAAATGGATTTTAATAGGCTATCTTAGCAGGAACTCAGAAGACACTATTACTGAGGGTTATGTAGACTGTGGAGTCCCAGCTCAAGAGATTTCAGAGGGGAACAATATTAGCCACTGAGCTAGAAAATGTTGGTATAATGTTTTGGTTAAAAAAAAATGTGACTGTTTTCAACCCATGTCCTAAGAACTCAACCCAAGTCAGAATTTAAAAGTAATGGACTAATTTCCTTGGCAGAGGAGATTTCAAGACAGCTTAGTATTAACTCTGCACATGTTTGTTATCAATCACTGTTAAAAGGGTCTACAATGAGAAGAGCAATTGGAGCAGAAAGAAATACAAAGTGGACAGTTTGCAGAGACAAGATTACTGTTACAGTCAAGGCTTGTGCTACAAGAAAGGCTGCAAATGCTAAGGAGATCAGGGCCATTAAGGAAAGACCCAATCAGTACTGGAATAAAGAGAAGAGTGCTCTCAGGGCAAGACACACCCAGATAAGTTTCCAACTTGTAAAAGGAAAAGGCCTAAAGACTTTCCAGCTCCTAAAAGCAACAACAAACCAAAACTGCTGCAAATGTGGTTCAAGGGGGTGAGTATCTATACCACACTGGCAGCCAAACTTGGAAATATCATCCATGAATGAAGGATGCATGAGTTAAAAGGTCCTGGAATCTTCCTCTGTGGTTTCAGAGATCTGCTGAGGTCAGGCAATACATGGCAAGGGAGTCTGTTCACAGAGGATCTGAGAGGTCATTGTGTAAAACTGTGTAATAAAAGCCTGAATTGTGTTGGAGACCCCAAGAAGCTGGAGATGCCAGAGCTGTGAGAGATCTGCCAAGGCAAGCTGCACACAGAGAGTACAAGCAGCTTAAGAGAGAAATTATATTATATAATTTGCAGGCAGCAAACTTAGAGGATCCGAACCATTTAAGCTCTCTGATATTGACATGAAATTACATGATTTGGTATTTGCCCTTCTGTGTTTCTGTCTTACTTTGATACATTATTTCCCCATTATGCCCCTATTCCTTCCATTTTGAATGGAAATGTATATTTGGTGCCACTATATGTTGGAAGTATGCTGGTTGTGGTTGTTGTTGTTTTTAAAGGGGGTTGTAGTTAAGAGATTGCTTCTAGTCTCAGAGGAGACTTTGGACTTTAAACTTTTAAACAGTATTGAGATTGTAAAAGGCTATGGGGACTTTCGAATGTGCACTAAATAGATTTTGCATTATATATGGGCACAGGACTATGGGGGTCAGGGAGTGCAATGTAGTGGTTTTAATGAGATACCTTTCATAGTCCCAGGCATTTGAATATTTGGTCTCCAGTTGGTAGAACTGTTTGAGTAAGTTTAAAAGGTGAGGCTTGCTGAAGGAAGTATGTCATTGGTGGCAGGCTTTGAGGTTCAAAGCTCCATGCCATTTCCATTCTCTTTGCTTCTTGTTTGAGGTTCAAGATGGAAGTTCTGAGCTTCAGGCTCCAGCTACCATGCCTCTGCTCTGACATCATTAGCACTCTGCTGGGACAGTAAGCCCAGATAAACTCTTTATTCTATAAACTGCCTTGGTCATGCTGTTTCATCATAGCAGCGTAAAAGTAACAAATATAACCACTGACATCCATAGCAATGTATGTGGATCATTCAGGCACTACAATATATGAACTAACCAGCAGAGATGAAGATTTTGTGGTTGGCTACAGATTGATTCCCTTACGTTCTGCAACCAAAGTATGTGATGTCTTCAGAAATAGCATTACCCCCTTTATCTATAGTGAATAAGCAAGAACAATGGCAGTGTCCTATACTGTCTGGGGGCTTTTGTGGACTTCCTGACCAACAACACACAGAGAGGTATCACATACCTGGTACAAGGATTTTCAGCTGTACCCTATAACATTCAATTGAATTGAATATAACTTCTAAGAACAGCATTACCCACCCAAGCTGGGTACTACTATTCAATATCTCTCTTAAAAACTCCACATCTTTCATGAACTTTTTTAGTCCTTCATATATTCTAGTTGTAAATCCTCTGTCAGACGTGTAGCTGGCAAATGATTTCTCCATTGTGTAGGTTACCTCTTCACTCAATTAACATCAAGAAGTCTTTACCTGCATCTACATCTTGAAATGTAATGTCTACTTGTTAACCTTAAGTTCCTATGTTTCAGGTTTTATATTGAGGTCCTTGATCTATTTGGAGTTGATTTTTATGCAGAGTGAGAGAGAAGAATCGAGTTTCATTATTCCAGATGTCAACTGTCATCTTCCTCTTTTGGGGATATTCACTTAGTATTTAGGTTTGTATTACTGGTACATCTGAGGTTTTTATATAAGGGTAACTATAGCAGTGGTGGCAATAATAATGAATGACAAATATGGAGACTTCTGGTAGTAAATGTGCTGAACACTTCTCATATATTAATTCACTTAATCATTACAAAGTCCTGTTGAGGAAGCCAGGTGTGGTAGCAAATGCCTTCAATCCCAGCAGTTGGGAGACAGAAGCAGGAGGGTCTCTGATTTTGAGTCCAGCATGCTACATGAAGTGAGAATTGTTAAGTCATTTGGAATTTTTGTGTCTCTGATGACATCCAACATTATTTAATAGTTTGTTGATCACATATATTTCTTCTCTACTGAATTGACTTTTTGTATTCCTTTCCAGTTCTTGTGTGCTATGTTCATGTTTCACTGGTCTGTGTATTTATCCTTTATTTCAGAGCTATCCCTTATCAATGGGTTTAAAGACTTACCTTTAATGATTCTTTTTACCACCCTTGGATAGAAATTATAACATTACTTTTAATAAAATCTAATATTCTTCTTTACAAATTCTGCTTTTTTCTTTGTTTTAGACACCTGACCTTTATTTAGTTATTCACTTATTTATTCTATGAATTCTATATACCAGAGAATTTTGTTTTTGATATTAGCAATAGAAAAGGCCTATTTTGTAATGTATGTAAAACTTGTCAATGCAAAATTCTAATGCTTTCTGCTTTCAACTTTATTACACTTAAATATTTTTTGTATATGTTAAGGTGACAATTTAACAATATTCCACAAAAGAACAGTGAATGAATGAGCGGTATTTCCTTGCTGATCTGAATGCCCCACCCCCACATATACATGTGAGAATACCTTTATGGGTTGTCCATTGTGTTCTGTGGATATTTCTATTATAACTCTCTGGTATTGGCCTTTCTCCATTGCTGTTGTTTGTATGGTTCTGGTGGAATGAGTTCCTTTTCTGACTTTTTTTTTTTTTTTAAGAATATCCTTTCCACTCTGGTTGATAGCAATTTTCTTCTTCCTTAGTTTTAATTCTGAGCCTTCTATCCTAGCAAGGGCCTTCCAGCCTACAGGACAGTAGAGCTTGTGAGAACCGGCAATGTTATCCTATGTATGCATTCCCACCCCCAGTCAAGGCCTCTGATTTCAGAACAGCTTCTAAGGCAGCTTCACATCCTTGCACTTTGGACCTGAAGGCCAGAGACAAAACAACTGACCACAAGCTTTCTGTTTGCCTAGCTTTCATTATACCGGAAAGTGATTTACCTAATAGAGGCCAAAAGGTGACCAGGATAGACATTGTCCTACATTTAATCACAAGCCTTTAAAAATATTCATTTATCACCAGCCCGCCCAGTGCCAAGCAGCCCTGTGAGTGGGTACCACTATGATGAACAGGTATGTGGTGGAGAAATGGGAGAGAAGGTGGAACAGAGCGGTTCCTTCGCCCTGGAGAGAAGAGGAACTGAAGATGCGGTGGCAGTGAGAAACAGGCTGACATGGGTGGCCTACACTGCCACCTGGGGGCATTGATGTCCCTTGCTACTGCCAAGGGCCGTGTCTGAATCCGTGGCCTGGGGTCTGTGTAGATGTCCGTGGTTGTGATACTACTGGAGGCCATATGGATGCCCATGGTCTGGCCCCCCACCGTTAATGTCCAGGGGCCATGCTGCCACTGGGGCCATACTAATCTGAGTGGCCTGTGCTGCCATGGTAACATCTGTGCCTGAGCTGTAGCCAAGGGCCATGTCTGGGTCCATGCTCCTACCACAGGGTCTGTGATAATGTCCGTGGCCCATGTTACCACTGGGGGCCATGGGAGAACTGGCCCAGTGGCCTGAGCACTAGAAAGCTGGTCCTGCCTGCCCTGGGAGAACTGGTCCCAGTGCCATGGGCACAGGAGAGCTGGCCTGGAGACCATCGATGGCCCTGGGAAAACTGCCCTCCCCCTCACTGGCCACTACAATGGGAGAGCAGGCCCTGCATGTGGAAGAGCTGATCCCACCCCTGGTCATTCATGCAAAAGAGCTGGCCCCAGTGGCATGGGCAAGGGAGAGCTGGGCCTGATCCTCACCTGAAGGGGGCGGGGTGTCCCAGTGCAGGCCAAGACTGACCAACTCAGATACCACCCAGGTCCACATCTAGGGTTTTGAGTTGGCCCACCCCAATATCTACTCAATCTATGACCTGCTAGAGTACCTGAAGGGACTAATCCTGTGGAACCATAGCCACAGGATCTCCATGACTTAGGGCAACAGTAAGATGCCCAAGAGAAGTTTCAGTGAGGGTCCAGAATTGATGGTATACCAGAAGCCAGGAGCCCTGAACCTGACCAACAACACACTATACAACGAACATGCAAGTAAAGCGTTTGGGCAAAAGGGTATCCTGTATGACATATAGTGCTCCCAAGGCCACTATGACAAATGAATATGTGATGGAGAGGCTGGAAAGGAGGAACAAAGTGTTTTTTCTTTCTTTCTTTTATCATTTTTCTTTCTTTTTTTTTAATTTTCTTTTTGGAGGGAACTACAAGGGTGGAAGGCAGACATGGGAGGATTGGGAAAGGAGTAGGATTGGGGTGTATGATGTGAAATTCCCAAAGAATCAGTAAGAATTAGGTTAATATAAAAAATAAAAGAATGCCATTCGCTAGACAAAAATATTTACTATTTATTTTATGTTTCTGTGTGTGAGTACGCATGTGCAGCATATGTGTACAAGAGCCTGCATGATAGTCCCTGTAACTGGAGTTAGAGGTAGTTGTGAGCATCCGTGTAGGTGTGGAAAACTGAACCCAGTTCTTCTGCAAGAGTAGGATGCACTCTTAACCACTGAGCCATTTCTCTGGCTCCATAAGTCTTTTATTTATTTATTTATTTACTTATTTATTTATTTACTTATTTATTTATTTATTTATCTATCTATCTATCTATCTATCTATTTATTTGTTTGTTTGTTTGTTTGTTTGTTTTTGTCGGTATTGGTGTTTAATCCCAGGGCCTTGTATATATCAAGTACATGCTCTACCACTGAGATATATCCCTAACTGTCCTTTCACATTTTATTTTGAGACAGTGTCTTGCAAGGTTTCGTAGACTGACCTTGAATTTATTATGTAGCCCAAGCTGGTTTCCAGCTTGCAAAACACTTATATCAGACTTCTTGGAAGTAGGATTACTGTCATACCCATCATGCCCAGCATGAAGGTTTTTAACAAGTTAATTTATGCACACACACACACACACACACACACACACACACACACACACACACACCCCTATTCCTTTGGGAAGATGTGAGAGCCAAAGTTATGTTTTAAGTTTTAATTACTATGACTAAGAGATCCATGAAACAAAAATGCCTCTGATCTGGAAGCCCCTTGCCCAAGGACTGATAGTTCATGAAGTGCTGGAGGCTATTGTTATGAGAGATAACAAGCCATGTGGAGGGGCCCCAAAACAGCTTGACCACACAGCAGCCATGACAGGATTAGGGGCCTAGACACAGCTTCTGTGACAGGCTTACAGGCAGGCAACACCCAGATCCAGAAAAAGCCTAAGCTGACACCACCCAGGGATCCACCCAGGGGTGAGGAAGTGCCTGACACCCCAAACATTCCAACCATTAGATAAGGTGGCCAGATGTCCCTGAGTCTAGCACACACCTGTTTTTGTTTTACAGATACCCCTAGACAATTGTCAGCCAATCAGGGTCCTGAACCCTGGAAATTCCCTCACCCCAACCTCTGCTATGATAAAAACCTTACTCTGCTTGGGCTCAGGGCTCTCTGCTCTCACCACTGTGTCGGACAGACAGAGGGACTAAGGCTCTTTGCTTTTACATGCGTAATTCAGTCCCTTTTGTGGTGTTTTGGGGGTCCCCGTGGTCTGGGCATAACATGCACCTAATGGGAAATAGAATGAATTATGGGTTTTCCTTCTTAAGCCCTTGCCATACTTGATTCTGGGCCATTTCCTGGGAACCTGGGAATGGATCAGGCCAGGGCCCATCCACGTGGCCAGAATTTAATTAAAGTTTGCTTCAAATTTGACTTTAAACTGTGGTAGTGGTCTTATTTTCGATCAGTGGGATTAACAGAGGGTCAGATGTAGCCATCATTGAAGGGATTCTGGCAGGCCTGAGCCTGAGAAACATGGTTCTGACAGGCCTTGCCTTTCCCCCATCCCCTCTGCCTTGCTGAAAACTGTTAGATCAGTCGGGCAGCAGTGGTGCATGCCTTTAATCCCAGCACTCGGGAGGCAGAGCCAGGCAGAACTCTGTGAGTTCAAGGCCAGTCTGGCCTATAGCACGAAATCCAGGACAGGCACCAAAACTAGATAGAGAAACTCTTGTCTCTACAAAAACAAACAAAAAACCCCTGTTAGATTATATTCCTAAACTAGCTATAGTGGCCTATTCCCTTATTTGGCCACCTCTTCCTCCTGAGATTGACTACCAAGGTCTAGCTATCAAAGTATTCAAGTCCAACAATCAAAAGTCCCCTTGTGACTGCCCTAATTAACCAGTCCAATCAAAATTAAACACTTCAACCTAACATGGGGTTTCCACTTTTACCTCTATAAACTGCCGTTTGCCTGTAGGCCGTGTCTGTCTCCTCCCTATCCGGAGGCAGCCCTCCAGGACAAACATCCCTTCCCCCCTCTCCCGGGTTCCTTTCGCCTTCTCCTTTTTCCTCTGTGGCCTGTCTTTGTCTCTTATTCCCTGCCTTTTGTCCTTCTGGGGTAAGTAAATCTTTGTGCTGAGGACTTGGTCTTGGGGTTTCTTGTGCCGCCAATGCTGGACCTTTCTATCATAATTGATTCTAGTTTCTTTTAACATACCAGATTCAAGCCTTATCAGATTTGCTGTTCGTAGTTGCTTCAAAGTCCACTCGTGTGTTACAAAGATGACTTTTCTCAGAACAAGATCACAGCAATATTCACATATGGAGGGTCTGAGTTTCAGGAATTTTGCACAGTGGGGCAGGCAATTTCATCCAGAAATCTGTCTCCCAGTGTGTCTGTACTGAGCCTGCTCTGGTTCTTTTCTCTCCATGTTACTAACTTCTTTGAGTTGTACCTGCTCTCAGTCACCTCTAGAGGGTGCTAAATGAACACACAGGAGTAGAGAGGCACAGCGGCTCCCAGACACCCACCCCTTCTCACTGGACAGCTGGTTGATTCTGAAAGAGCTCTTTAGCTTAGTCTCTCTGCCTGTGACTCAGTCAGCAAGACCAGCTTTGAATCGCAATTTTAGGGATCCGTGTCTAAGAGGGGTTCTTGCGGCACCTAGCCTTTCCCAGTCCACAGAGCAGAAGGCATGCTGGGGGTTCTGGCCCTACTTCTAGCTTTCTTGCCTGCTGGTAAGTATATGGCAAAGAGGCTTATGAGATTTCATGTTTTTTTAGTGGGAAGCCATGCTGGTGACTTCCTATTCTCACTCTGTTTGTTGTCTGTAGGCAGACAAACATCCTCCAACTTGGAAGAAAGAATAATGTCAATCACCAGGCCAGTGGGATCCTCTGTTATAATCACTTGTGATATTCACAAAACAAACAATTATATCCACTGGTACCAATTCCAGGAGGGGAAGGCCCCACGGTACCTACTCTACTATAACTTCGTCACTTTCAAAACTGTAGTGGATGGTGGACTCAGTTCAGAGAAGTACCATGTTTATGAAGGCACAGACAAGACTTACAAATTTGTACTTCGGAATGTGGAAGAATCCGATTCTGGTGTGTATTACTGTGCCAGCTGGGCTGGCACAATGATTCAGCCTTGCCCTTATCTGTACTGAAACATTAGCTTGCAGCTGTTCCTAGTGCACAAGACAGACCAGCTCCTCTCTCACCTTCTCTACTCTGAAAAGGAAATTCTGGGCGCCATGCCTTATCTTCACCTTGTATCCATCCCATTTCCCTCTGGTCAGCTCTACGCTGGTCCCTAACAGTACTACTGGACATTTCTACAGACCAAACTACCATCTCTAATCCTTGACCAAGAACCCTTGACTGAAAATATAATGCTTTCCACTCTCTTAGGGACTGTTGGAGGCCCATCCAGTTGGCAGTCTAGGATATAGAAGTTTGCTTAGGACTGATATTTGTCACAACATATTTACATAGGAGAGCATTTGGAGAATGCTACTTAAGTTGATCCACATATGTGATCATGACACAAAACAAAAATTTTTTCATTCCCTATATTGTGAGAAATGGTAGAATAACAACTTTGGGCTTTCTGAAGACTTCATGCTGATGTACATTCATTATCTTTTGAACAAACTGATTTTTCCATCACCATAGATGGCATCCATAATAATGTTTGTGGGAATGATAGTACAGGAAAATACATGTAAATATGCCAACTATTTTGTCTACTCAAAGAACACAACTTGAACACACTGAATTTCAAAGATATAATTGGCTTCTTTTAGGGGCCCAGAAACAAAGGTTTCCAATCTACAAAACAGATGGGAGCTCTGCTGGAGGGGACATCGATGTTGACATTTGCATAGCAGAGTGAGCTTTACAGTAGACAGCACAGTTCCCAGAGAAGACTGTCAACATCTGGCTACTGTTGTTGCTTGGGTTAAAGTAGAGGATGCTGGTTTCTGTGCCACCTCAAGTGGACTAATTCTCTTGTGGATTCCCTTGCTGCTGTTATTATCTTTAGGGATTGTTGGAAAGCTGGCTTATTTCTTTGGCTACTAGTTCTCTCCTCTGTTCCTGGAGAAGTAAACAGCTTGGGTTTGCTTTGGAGACACAGAACTTTCATTTCAGGTTAGCATGTTGGTCGCATGGAACCAGAATTCAATCTCTCCCAATGGCCTCCCATAAACTTTATTTGACACACAAACTGAAATTCATTCCAGAGACAGATCTGCTTTGTTTTAAATAAATAAATCTAAAGCTCCTCTCAAAGCCAACCTATATTTTGACACACCAAGCCAATACCTGTAATACCTATCAAATTATTGTTTTTTCCTCAATAAATAAAACTAAGCATCATGTTGAATGATCACATAATGAATAGTACATAACTGAATTGAAAAACATACAGGAAAAGGAGAATGGATGCCACACTAAGTCATACATAAGGATATAAAATTAATATATAATTAAGGAGATTACAAGATTTGTTGGGAATCTGTTCATGATTTCATGATTATTAAACAAAATGGGTTTTTGTTTTATAGTCTTAAGTATCATTTACTATTGATATAAAGAGCTGCCAGTCACTGCATGAGCATATGTGTACTCTGCCCAGTTCACTTAGGAATACTAATTTTATTCCATATATGATTATTTTAGGGTTTCTATTGCTGTGATAAAACACCAAGGCCAAAAGAAACTTGGAAATGAAAGAGTTTGTTCTAGTTTACATCTCTCAGGTCACAGCCCATCATCAAAGGAAATCCAGGCAAGAACTCAAGCAGGGAAGTGCGTTGCTTTGCTGCTTTGCTGCTTTGCTGCTTACTGGTTTGTTCTCCATACACAGTTCACTCAGTCTGTTTTTTTTTTTTTTTTTTTTTTTTTTTTTTTTTTTTTTTTTTTAAGACAAGGTTTCTCTGTGCAGCCTTGGCTGTCCTGGAACTCACTCTGTAAGTGGGGCTGACCTTGAACTCAGAGATCCACCTGCCTCTGCCTCCCGAGTGCTCAGATTAAAGCATGTGCTACCACCGCCCAGGTTCTCAGTCTGCTTTCTTATAGCACTCAGGATCACAGGCTTTGGATAATTTGTTTTGTGGGGAAAGGTGGGTGCATGCCATGTTGTGCTTGTGGAGGCTGGAGGACAGCTTGGGGCAGTCAGCTCTCTTCTTCCACCATGTAGATTCTGGGGATCAAACTCTGGTTGCTAGGCTTAACAGTGAGGTCTTTTACTACTGACCAATTTTCAGGCTCCATATTTTTAAAAGATATGTAAGTTTAAGTATTTATAATGCTCCATGAAACAATACTATGGAAACCCAAAGCTGCATTCTTGGTGTGTGTGTGTGTGTGTGTGTGTGTGTGTGTGTGTGTGTGTGTGT